>JAQIXS010000802.1:0-38382 GCA_034700785.1 Rossiulus vilnensis | reverse complement strand
TGCTCCGAATGCCATCGGCCGCCATCTTTATGGGACTATGCAAGTACGCACTTTTTTGCCAATTGGGTCGGCCTGAATGCATAAGAGGCTATGAACTGAAACACGCCACCGCCTAGACTAAAGCTAGTAGTAGTAGACAACGGCGCTTCTGATCGTGGCCTATAATTATAAAAGAGGAACACGTCCACGTGTACAGTGTGTTCAAGTACAGACTACAGTGCATATTAGTCGATAAAGGTCTTTATCAATGATCTAGATTTAACCAATAGAATTAAACGTGTTATTAAAAATGAAACATCACTCATTCTAACAAACACTTGGTCATTACGAAAAACATGGCGTAAATTTGAACCTATTCCAAAGGCCCTAGCTAACCGTGGGATTCGTGAGTGTAATCTCGCTTATCTCGAATTCAAGTCGAGCATTGCTTCCCAATAATCTATGCCACACTCAACAAGGGTTTTAAACGAAGCTAATCATGTGGGTCACCAAATGACCTTTGATCTTCCCCTTAAAATACGCGCCAATGAGAGGAGGCGAGTGACGTCACGCGCACTCCTCCTACGGTCACGTGTGCACGTGACGCACATTCTATTTTTCTCATTCCTTTTCCTACTTCTTTCCTAGAGAAAAATCCCCTCGTGCGAATTAAGTGGCAATTGAAAAGAAGGCTTTGCGGAAAAGTCTGGCTGAAATCTTCGCTTCGTGCATTTAATTTAACAAGTAAGTATATTCGAGTGTTTTTAGTGCCAGAAATCGATACTATGCGTTTAAAATGTTAAAATTTATTGCGATAAAGCGCGTATAGAAGCCGGTATGCATGTACATACCGTCCTTGTTCGCGCCTGGATAACCTTGGATTGAACCGGCGTGCGCTGACCAAAATTCGTTTCCTAGAACCGCAGTTTCACAACCAGTTGGTTTAATGCGTTGATTCTGTTTACTGGAAAAAGAAATAACGTTTTAGAAAGAATTAATAAATGAGATCTATATATGCTCACTTTGTACTTACCGAGAGTACATACAAACTAAAAAAGAAAAAAGATTGCATCAGCCGGAAGTGAAGGCACTGAAGAGAGGGTTAACTGATTATAGACTACAATCAAAACGCATTTTTATAGGGGCATCGAATCAATGAGTGTTTGTAAAATATATAACTATGGGAGGTAACTTAAGATTCAGCTGTTACAGACAACAGATAAATTATTCGCTCGTGCAATGTGTAGTAACAATGTACTACATTGGGTTCTAGAACTTCCTTTCTGACATGGCTGACATTCCTGCTGGAAATGCTGAAAATGGCAAAAAAATATTTATTCAACGATGCGCACAGTGCCATACTGTAGAAGCTAATGGCAAGCACAAAACTGGTCCTAATCTTCATGGCCTCATAGGACGAAAGACTGGTCAAGCCCCTGGGTTTACCTACACTGATGCCAACAAGGCTAAAGGTAAGCCACTGACCTTTATACTCGAAAGAACGCGACTCATCCGTTCGGGAAGGTCCTCCATATCATCTTCGTAATACTCGCTCTTTCGTCGATTTTCAGGTATCACATGGGGAAAACAGACGTTATTCGAATACTTGGAAAATCCCAAGAAATATATTCCTGGAACAAAAATGGTGTTTGCTGGCTTAAAAAAGAAGAACGAGCGTGCCGATTTGATCGCGTACTTGGAAGAATCAACAAAATAAAATAAAATGCTCTTACATCATCAGCTTACTTAGCTAGCAGTTAATTTTTCTAGATGGCCAATGTAGTTTTTGAAATATTCAAATTGCCATACCGTGTGAAGTTGTTTGGCCAGACTTTCCATAAAGATAATTGAAAATGGGGAAAACAATAGTGCAGATGATTGTCCATTGTGGTACAGTGTATTTATTTTTTATGAAGAACTCGTTTTTCATCTCATTTATGTCTAAATGTATAAGTGTGATTTTTCAGGAGAAAAAAAATGAATAAATGAATGTAGACTGTTATGAAATTCAAAAAAGTTGATGTCTAAGTTGAACTCTGCAAACGTTTTATTTCTGAAATGCTCAGCAGGTGTAAGGTTGAATGTCCAGAATAACCCTAATATTTACAGCCGCTAGTTCGGCCGCGAAGTAGCGGAATACAAACGGCAAAGCAACCAGCTCCACGTGACGTCCTGTGTCGCAAGTTGAGCACCTCCATTGTCGTGCGGCATGACTTGAGAAAGCCATTTTGGGCAGCCTCAAGATAGGGGACAGAAGGCTTCCGCACTGCGTGCATACATATTCCTATAAGAATAAAGAAGAAAACTTCGGTGTACTAAAAAAAATCCTTAAGGTATTTGGCAAATGTCCAAGAGAAAAACTTGGAAGGAGGTCAACGTATATTTAGTGTAGTGGCTCAAAGGACGAAATATCGCACCTCACAAAATATATTGTATTGGCTATCATGAGAATCATTACCTTTAGTTAGCATTTGTTATGTGAAATAAAGATTTAAGACTGGCGAATTTAATCGGAAAACTTGACATGGAGGAATTTTTCACACGACGGCATTTAAAAACGCGAGTACAACATACCAGTGTTCTGTCAGAACAGTTGAACAGCCTGTCTTGCAGCAAAAATGAAGCTCCATGCGCAAGCAAACAGTCCCGCTCCATTTCCCCGAAACGAATACCACCAGCTCGTTTACGTCCCTTAACAGGCTGATGAGTAAGAATATCAACTGGTCCAGTTGTTCGCACCTAACAATACAATGGCAGCTCATTAGATACCATGTCGATAGAAAAACCTAACAAGTTAATTAGAATGCAAACCTGATACTTGTCAGCAACCATGTGCCTTAGCCTTTGATAGTAAACAACGCCGAAGAAAATGCTGACATTAAGTTCGCGCCCATGGATTCCACTATACATTCGTTCATTACCGTAATAATTGTAGCCAGCTGCAAGAAAACAAACATTTTATGAAGTATCACGCATAAAGCTTTTATGGAAGAATCGACAAATATGGACTAACCAGCTTCGAGCAATTTTCCAAAGTAATCTGCAGCTGAATCATCCTCGGAAAATTTAAAGGGTGAAGCATCGTGTATAAGCGAGTGTAAGGCAGCTGATTTTCCAGCCATACTTTCCACCATCATTCCTTCGTGATATTTAGAACCCAAAACATGAAATGATTAATTGAACAAAGGCAAAAACGGAAGAACAGTACATACAAGTTTCATTACGAAGAATAAAGCATTCAGAATTTAAACAGGCGATTCAAAATCATGGTTATTTACACCATATTTCTAGAACAAAGTTCTGCAGTGCCAACATTTGTTGTTCGCTCATGCATATTCCCTAATTGCTTACCAATGGTCATACGTGATGGAAAGCCATGGGGATTAAAGATGATATCCGGAGTCATGCCACTTTCTGTAAAAGGCATGTCGGCCTGGGGCCACATTTGACTGCAAATTCCTTTTTGCCCATGTCGACTGGCAAACTTATCTCCAATATTTGGGTTTCGCTGAAATGAGAGTCAAGATATCAGCCAAATGACAGGCCAAAAATATGAGAATTATCTTAAATTGTTAGCATAACATACCGGCACTGATAAGCGAAAACAACATTTCTCCACTCCAGTTGTGGGGTCACTTTCATCTCCGTGAATCATAACATCTTGAAGATATGCATCTTCCATCGAATGATATTTTGCTACTTTCATCTCTCCCGTAGCATTATCCACAGAACTTTGCAAAAGAAATCAATAACATTACATCAGTTTTATCTAATGACAGAATCGGTTAACTTTAATGACATAGTGCTTTTTTCATACCTGTAATACGGTGCACCATAGGTAAGAAGAGTTCCGATGGGTGGGAAACCATCTGGATCCAATTTTCCTTCTGCTGCTTTGTTTTCGTTTGTGTTGCCAAAATGATGCGTCGGAGCACGGCTTCTTCTGTTCCGCACGTCAATGAAGTCATGTTTGATGACGCAGCCATGAGCAAAACCTCGCTCGTAAGACGATTTATTAAGTACCATAGCATCTTCCATGTCATAGCCCTGAGAATAAATATTTGTTGAAAATATTTTTTTTCTTCTCCAATTTAGCATCAATTTCTACCAGTCTCGGTCGGTCGTCAAACGTTATGTCATCGCGATCCACAATCAATAATTATATTGGGCATGATAATAACATTTTAAATTCAAGGTATCTCTGTACCTTGAATTTAAAATTTGAATTAAAAAAGTAATCGAAAAGCTTAACAACGTACAGTATACGACATAACAGCAACAATGGCATTAGTTCCTAAGGGGTAATTATCGATACTGTAATCATCGTAGGCAGCGGGCCTAAAGAGAGGCGACTGGGGCGTTATCAATCTGTACAGCTTGTTGTCGGTACGATAACGCAATGCATGGGCAGGAGTACCCATCGTTTGTTTGCCCATCTGAAATTACAAATCATTGATGAGAATGCTATTTTATCTAAATAATGCATTAATCGTCATATGTGGAGAAATAATTTTCTTACCTGACACTGATACATGTTTCGAGGGCTCTGATTAAAGTCTGGAAGTGGGATTAAATTTGCCAAAACGCTCAACATGCTGTTCTCTTGCAACTCCATATGTGTCGTAACCTTCAAACATACAAACAATTTAAACGCAGTTTAAATGACCGTATATTATTTTTTAAATTACACACGTTGGTTTATGCAACTCAAGATATTTATAAACTAAATTATCAATCATTCCGATAACCAAGCTTTTTTAAATGCTAACCAAGTTGAACAATTATTTCATTGAGGAAATGGAATATGCAAATGCAAGGAAGCGTAAGACATGTGCGAGTAAAACATAAAATACACTAACCTCCGGAGAAATTTCCTTGGAAGTTACACTGACATTCAAATAAACTTGCTCGAACACCCCAATGTATTCGATTTCACTGGATGCTAAATTTCGAACAGGTCGCATCATGCGAGCAGGCGTTGTAAAAAGAAACAAGCCCGGGTACTGACTCGGATAAATTGTGGAAGGAACGAAACAAATTTCCATGAACTGCGGAACCTATAAAAAAAAAAGAAACGTACAGAAAATCCACATCTAGCAACGATGTAAATCAGCGTGCAAAACTTACTACTGAATTATCAGTCGATTTAATATGCCGCAATTTTTTTGCAAACGAAGAACCGTCGACCTTAGGAATATAGCCCAGTATTTTCCCATCTAGCTGAACTACGTAACAGTCGATGTAAGGAACAGGAGACGGACAGTCGGCAAGTGTCATTCCCAATGAACACAACAGCTTTGGGATATTAGAAACTGGACTTTGCACGGTAACAACCTAAGACATAAGATGTTAAACGAATGCAACTCTCACAAATGACTTATGATGTGTAAGAAATATGCAGAAAATACCTGGCAAGTAGCAGCTAAATGGTTAAGCAATCCACATGGCGTACCATCTGGTGTATGCACGGGGCAAATGAAGCCTGAATCGCAAACACATGCTCATGAGATGATACTCCTCCCCTCTCCCATCACCCCCACACCTCCATGACCCATTACAACAGCCTGAATCGCCATGTACGCACCCCAGGATTCCGGAAGAAGTTTCCGAGCTGTCGTGGTTCTCATTCCAGCAAAAAACGACCCACGGTGAATACATCGAAAATGAGAAACGTATCTTATGTAGTTGAGTTTGTCAGCCAAAACCGTCATTCCAGTTGTCTGAAAAGCTCCACATAATGAATAGCAAGTTTACATGAAATGTTTCACAAAACCATGATTAATTATACCTGCATCAGGCCAAGACCAGTTTTTGTTATCACATTTCCTGTAGCCAAAAAATATTCCAATGCCTTGGACACATCAAATGTTAGACGAAACGACTGTGTTAATGTCTCTAAAGATTTAAAAACATTTGTACGCATCAATTTCGCTAAATTGGATATTTCGAGAAAGAGAAAGCAAAAAAAAAACTTACGCAAGTTTAACTTAAACCCCATTCCAACGGTCTTCGCCTTCCGATCAACCGAATTTTTCAACGACATTAACCAGACTTCTAGTTTTTCCTATGTGAATTAAGAAAACAATGAAACCTCTGTAACATTTTATGGTATCTTTTTGGTTTCAAATTAATTGGTGTAACAATAACAACCTTCAAAACCATCAAATATAAGTGTCCACTTAGCAGTACTTCATGATTCATAGGATTATCAGGAGATTCCAATGCACATTCACCAGCAACAGCAGAATAAAGCTTTTTCGTCATATAGCTATATGCATAGAAAAGGTGTTTTTTTACAACATGCAAACACTTTAAAATCAATTCAAAATGAAAATTAAAACTGACACAAGAAAATTGAACTTGTCCTTTTTCGATTCCAGATGAATGCAAATACATTGACTCAACAGAAACTCAGCAATTTGTGGATTTGTGTACCATTCAGGAAGAAACAATTTATGGCGAAATTGAATTCCGATGTAATCTAATACTTGATTTTGGTTGAATAAACCTTCATCTTGAACTTGCCTCAACATCATGGCAACACACCTAATTGAATAGAATAGTTAGTAATTTACTTTTTAAAAATTTAAATTAATTATTTATGCTTTGCCTGACCCTTTGTAATAAGAAACATCCTCTTTTCCCTTGATCAGCTCTTGATAAATTTTGTAATCAGTATAGTTGCATAATGCCTGAAAATGATAAAATGTGTAATTAATTGCAAATGGAAGTCAAACACATCACGTTTACTAGCAGTTTCAAGCTGCTGAATTTTAAAGCATTTACTATCAACATAGAACGTTCCCAAGTGAGGATTTTAAAGTGGATTTCCAGAACATAATAATATTGTTGATACTTTAATAAGCAGAAATCAACCACATTTTTCGTAATTACATTTAGTATTCAAAGAAAATATCACTTATGGCTACTTTTAATATCAAGATGAAAATCAAATACAGAGGAATCACACACACACAAAATTAAAAGAATGATAATTTGATCATAACACGTTACCTTCAGCATTAAAACAACTGGCACAAAGAACATTTCTTTTCTGTATGAAAACATAAGCTTTGCTGTGCCATTGGTAAGGTAATGAAGCACCATAGTCTGAAATAAGAGAAGCATTATTTTGCATTATGAGGAAGATGTAAAACGTAACGGAAAAAATCTAAAATTATAAACTCGTTTTTACTTACAGTCCCACTCTGATCGGGCTTCACACTGCGAACGGAAACACCATATTCCGAAAACAGCTTTCCTCTATTCCGCCATGAAGGTCTAGTTAAGGCAAGTGGCTACACAGCATACAACAAGAAATGGCACATAAAAAACGAAAGCATTAGTCCCAAATTTATGCAGCAAAAAATATATATACTCACATAATTTCTTCTTGGCATAATAAGCATCCTGATGATTTTTTCGTTCCCATTGACAATAAAATATCCTCCAAATTCCTTAAACAGCATTACAAAAATATAACTAAGTCCACTGTTTTTGAAAGTTTTAAATTTTAGTCTTAACAAAAAAACCGTATTCAATGAGCATTATAATAGTGATCATTTTAAAACAAGTAGATTATGATTTGAGTACAACCTACAACATTAAAAAAGTTAGTCATTTATTTTACCTCTGCTTCTTCATGATGTTGAACAAGCTCTGTGGGTGACATTTTGTTCAGTGAACATATGTTAGACTTAACCATGACTGGAATCTCTCCAACATCCTTCTCCACAGTCTGACCCACTCTCCCATCAACTGACCACATTAACTGCACTTGCAGTTTTCCACGATAGGTTGAGCCACGTAATCGGCACTATCATGTACAAAAATACTATTAAACTATAATACTTCTTGATGAACCTCAAAGTAATATCGTAACAATTCTTGATTAGCTTACATCAGATGGGTACATGCGCGTGTTACGAGAATAATGATGGGAGGCACTATTAACGCATGGAATGCCAATGGTAGCATCCTAAAGAGATTAAACAATAAGCGATACATTCAAAGACCTTTCAATCAAGCATATCTTATGTTCAATAAACGTCATCTAACCTTGAGAGCGAACGTTACCCGGTTCCCATTTGGCAAGGGAAATTCCACAGGTGGGATATCCTGTCAAAAAAAATTATTTTTCTGCATTTAGTTAATGCAATAATCACACTGTCCATTGGTTGGCATCAATCGTGATCTAACAAACTCGTTCATTTAAAGCTCTTGGAATACGAGAGTCAAGTCATGCACACGATGTATGTCTGATGGCATACAACACTGCTGATCTATCAGAAATCTTAATTACAAATATAATGCACACAACTTTATTGCGACTAAGGAGACTCGGCCCTTATGGTACATTTTACCATACTAGCTGTGGTACAACAGGTAGCTAAATCATACGCAATTTTTGTCTTCTATTTCGCAAAACAACGATCGATACGAATTGAGTGTGAAGGGTTCGTCATTTCCAAAGTATTTAGGTCGAATTTTAGCATTCTGGATGCATCATAAATCATACGTTACGAGTCTGCATGGCCACATAAAATCGAATAAATGGACCCTAAATTCTTGTAGGCCTACATACCTGCACGGCTTTAATGAGACCTTCATTAAGAACATAATTAAAAGAATCGATATGGGGCTTCGCAAAATCCCGAACGATCTAAACGGAGTAAATAGTGAAAATGTTTAAAATATTAATAGAAGACAGCTTCTCATAAACGATTATTTGGCACTTGAAAAGGTCCGGAGGCAAACACGCGATTGGGAAACCACGTGGTCGCCATCCATGTATTATAATGAAATTAAATGTCAGATACGGCATACCAAGGATGCTTACGTTTAATTAAAACATAGATTTTATTCAAATATCTAGACACGTGTAGCAGATTTCATTACCTTGTTGCAATTCTGGGGAATTGCCTTAAAATCGGTCGTCAAATGTTTGTTGTTCTGCGACGTGCACTCTGCCATCTTCCCTGTGAATGACTGATCGTACAAGACGATCGGGTCAAGATCGAACAGTGCGCGATTGAAACTGCTGGGATGTATGTGACTTCAGAGCTGCAATATGCAAATAACCGTCTAAAATTTAAAATTGCTTTGAGAACTCGGCATCTCATTAGCATTTAGCACAAATCCATGCTCTTACTTACCTTCATTGGCATAACCAGCTCCCTAATAACAGGCCTAGGCATCAGCGTGAACGTTTAGGAGAGCGTCGTTCTCAATACGTGTCATACTTTTTTCAAATTAGCCAATTAGGATTGTGGCACCATCGTATAACCACGCCCAATAGACGTTTACGTCATTTGCATAGACTGCTGGAGAATACGGAATGAGTGACAAGCAGAATTACGTTAGCATAGTTCAAACTCCACCGGATCATGCTTTTATGCTCAGTGAATTGTCCACGTGAGCCGGTTTCTTGTAATAGCTGAAATCCTCCAAGAACTTGCAAATAAGCTACACTATTGCCGAACACTCTAAATTTAGTGTCTGAAAAGGAGGTAAATTCGAATTGAAAAACAACACGCCTCGACCAGTTCATGCAGTAGGCTATCATGGCATTTGACAAGATGCGAAAAATTTGCAAACATTTTTTTTAAACTGATAAGAAATACAAACTTCGTAATAAAAGCATGGATCTTTTCTGTGGTGCGTCCGCCATATGTTGTAAGAAACTAAGAAATGATGTTCCATACCATGTATGCGGATTGCAAATTGTACGTATCGTAAAACTCAAATTAAGTTGACATTATGCGAACCTTAACTTGTATCTGCCAGCCAATAAACGATATGGGAGGTCATTTCTTGCTTTTAACTGCCACATGGACCATGGCGGATAAATAACAGGAAAGGTCCAAAAACATGAAAATCAAAACAAAATGCATGTTTTGTTTTTTTTGTAATAATCTCATACAAGTTGTATATGTATTTTACAGACTGCAGTAAGAGGTATAGATAGCTAAATTAATTCCTTTTTCACTGTGGAGTAGGAAGACACGTGAGAGAACCAAACATCACATTCACAGTTTTTGCAATCCCATCTTCGTCTATCCTAATAATATTCAAGTTAGCATATCTTTTTCAAAACCCTAATGAATATACATGCACGCTATAATGTGGGGGATGCCACTAGATTGATCAACGAATTTAAAATGATTTATTCCTAACCAGTTAATTTCAAATATATGAATGCTCAATCAAATTTAAAATGAACATCAATAATGTTTTACGTAAATTTGACATCGTAAAATATATTAAATGGACATTTAACAGGTTTTCAATTATTTAGAAATTAACAATTACACACAGACTCAAAGATGAGCGAAAGGTTTCATTTTACATCATAATGGGCTGTATTATAATTAGTCACGTTATCTCGAAGAACAGAAACGTGTCAATAGCAAATACCTAAAGTTCCAATCAAGTTTCATTTACGAAATTACGACTTTTGGGCAACACAATTGTGAGACTAGAAATATTTTCTATTTAAACGAAACAAAATAACAAACAAACAAAAAACGGGATTTCTACGCTATTCATTGTGCATGGAATTTAGATTAGCTGCCTTATTTATATTTATCTCATACAGTATGATGTCGGTAACAAAATGTAAATTTCTCTACGATTAACAACAGCTGTAAAAGTGCTGCATTTTCAAAAGGCTTTATGGAGTAACTGCAAAAAGTCAACATTATGAAAGATGTTACGGTAACAGAGCGAGTAGACCATTTCATTTGATTTTCTGCATAGGTTAGGAATATACACCAGCAATACACCAAATAATACATCAAACGACGGTGAAATACATCTGATTTTGAGTTCTTTCCAGTGATGGCAAAGCGTGCCTGAAGAATGCACGTAGGTCCATGATGCCATCTTTGGATAAAAAAGCAAATCCAGTGAGAAAAGAATCTTAATTCAATTTCCCAGGTTCGTTGATTTATCGCCCAATTGTCGAATAAATCTCGCTGGCAGAAGTTTTCAAGTACAACGTTCTCACGATTACATTTGTTGAAAAATGTCAGCACTGCATGGTGCAATGCCATTGGACCCTTATGAGATGCTCGCTTTTGCCTTACAGCTGTTTGCACCTACCTTTTCATCCTCCTTAAAACGGAAGCATGCAGTGCCACCGATGGTATTATATTCCCGGCTGGTTCTCGTCCATCTCTGTGAAGTAATGGGGATAATGAAAGGGTTATTGGGCATCAAAACTTTGATGACCTCGGCGGTTAATAAGTGGGGAAATTTCTGTATTACTTGCTCGTCCGCTATCCATATCAGAACTGGTAAACGAGCTAAGGGTGGTTGAGCTTGAATTCATAATGTCGTGGGCTTCCTGTACGGACAGAGAGCGCTGCGTGTTTCCTACGCGCATCCGATTGGGAGAGCCGCCCAATTTCGAAATGTTCACGCTGCTTGGATCGGCTTGGTAAGCCAACGCGTTCATTATCAACTGGTCGGGCACCACCAGCAACGGATGCACTTCTTTCATCAAAACGCCGGCTGGGATCTTATGAAATTCGATAAATTCGAGAAAGTTTCCCATCACCTCCTTCAAGGACACACTTTGAGTGCTGTCGCAGTAGCGCTTGCTCCACATCAGGGCCGCTTGAAATTTCGTCAATTCGTCGGCCTTCAGATCGTCCCGCGATAAAATTAAGCGCACCACGTGTTGCGGAAGCAGCGTGAAAGAACCCAGGCTAAGCACTTCGTTGCCGTGAAGATCAACAAACTCCAACACCTAGAAATTGCGCAAAAACACATTTTGTTTATAAATTCATAGAAGAACCGAAATACAGATCTATTCCGATGAGAAATTATTTTCGATAAGTTCTTGGTAGCACACACGCAAAACGTTATAACAATACAAATGAATAAAAATAAAAACATCCGCTTTTTTTTTACCTTTTGCACCAGCGATTTTGTACATTTATATTGGATGTATTTTTCGGCCGAAGCTAGCAAAGCACACACAGTGTCCACGTTAATGCAACTGTGGATGAAACCGAGGCAAGCTTTTCTTAGTTCGTCCAAACCGTAATAATCAGCCGCATTCATCACTCCTGTAGATAGATAAAAGAACAAACGCAGCTTTTGAAGGTTGCCATTCCAATAAATTGAAAGAAAAATAGCGTCTTTATCTACTCTAGAAATTTATGAAACGAATTTTTTGGACTGGTACGCAGATCACTTTGATTTTTGGTCATTCGTTTTGCTGATACCAAAGAATAATTTAGCGTAAATACGATTGCACCAGGTTGCAAATTATGTGGATTCGCCACCATTTCCATGACGCTCCCTGTCTTATTTGGTGTCACGCTACCTTATCGACAATACTCTATGCCACCCTGTCATTTTGTTTTGGGAAAAAAAATGCATTCGTCCAAAATTGTTCATACTTAATTAAGCTACGCAGTAGTCTCAAACTAGGATTCACCTCCATCGAGCATTTGATAACAGGGAAGAAACAAAATGCAATCATTAATGAAATAAGCAGACTGAACGATTTCACTAGAACGGAATTAAACCGCTTACATGAAAACTCCATTAGACTTAAAGCTGATAGAAGGAGGAAAACGTATCAGTTACGAGTAGTTTGCGGCTGGGTACGTTCATTCGATGCCAGGGATTTGAAAACACCTATCAGGGATTGATAACTACTCGTATATTTTAAAATCTGTATATCTATATCCATGCATTTATTAATTACCTAGTAACGTTCTCGCTTGCAACGTAACGCAGCCTGTATGGATGTATTCGATGAGTTGCCTGAAAACGTCAGGCTCGAATTCGTCCACTATTAATGTTTGGTGGGTCATGGCTTGAGGCTAAGGATTTCAAGGAGGGCATTAGCAAGCAGAAGAGGACATTGAATACGGGTAACTCATTCATCACTCACTTGAAATTGACCAGGAATGGCCAGTAAGGGCTCGCTACTTCTTTTCAGGAAAAGCTTAAGTTTTGGCTCTTTACTACCAGATTCTTTTTTCGATTTAGGGGGAAGATTGGCAGGCTGTTGGCTACTTCCAAACAACATTTTGTGGAAGACTCTGACAAATCGAAACACACCGAATGACGAATTTTACATCAAAATCCTTCCATTGTTATCGAACGCGTGTATATAACAATTTACATTCTATTTTAGATGGAGTGAAATAAGCACAGCGATCACGAATAAAACCGTTGAACTATAGCGAGTGTATTATGCAAATTTAGTGCCTAATGATGTCTGGCAACTATTCAGTTCATGATTCGGTCAGTGCTGGAGGTTGCGGAAGTTGTTACTTTTTAAAGTTCCCGCTAAATTTCTGGACTATCGTTTACAATGGAATATTAATTGTAATTCAGTGAACTTACCGACTCCTAGCGGCAAGAACGGCTTTGACAGCGCACACAGGCTCCCTCGTTTCCCCTACCAGAAAAGTGACATCGCACAGTTCCGGCATACTGGCTAAAAATTTCATATCTTCGGCCAAACCAGTTTTATTTTCAAACACAGAGTAGTCGGGTTCATCCCTCAACGCTGCCATGTCGTCCTAGGGCGCCTGAAAACGTTCGAAAAAATACGAATTTCGCGTTGAATTATCACGAGAAAAATGCACAGCTTAGGTCTAGAGGTCGAACAAACCATTTTTAAATCCTGTTATGCCTCAACGTAGTTGTGATAAAAAAGACTGAGATACCGTAAAACATGATCTCGACCCATACAAAATAAGAAATTCTAGAACGTTGCACGTGCAATTCAAAAAATAAAAATGGAGTAGACCTCTAAAACAAAAGTACATAACGTTGGGAAAAAACGTGGATAAAAAGATAGGAGCACAACACGATTTTGTTTCTCGAGCCCTTAGACTCGAGTACACCACCTGAAACCGCCGTGCTGACACCGTTCACACCAACGAATCGAACCGATAATTGCCTGGAATAATGACCCAATTCGTCTGGTGTGAACGAGGTATTACGTGCGAGTCACGGGAGACGTTATATACAAGTACGGCATACACGTTAATGTACAGTGTATATTCCTACAATCACCACATAAATAATCGGGGGGTTTTTATGGAAAACATGCTGCTTTGTCATGTTTTTTGAATTGTCATGCCCATCTCCTTTACCAGACACATAAATAATGATACCAGTCAACGTTTAAATAATAGTAATAATCTTCGTGCATTATCGGATAAAAATCTCGTATGAAAAACGCGACACATAATTAATTTCAAACTTTAAAACATTCTAATAAATTAAATAAAAAGCACACGCGTAATAAGTGCATTATATGACTTGCTGAAAACGCAGAACGACTATGCAAGTATGATACGTGTATTTTTTCGTTGTATTTAATGGAGTCGCACGTGCTTTTCTATCAATTCGATGGTTACACTCGATGTCTATTGTCGCTAATTTCCCCGGAAGTTATAACTTGTAGTTAAATTTCAATACTATCCCCCCATCCTTAAGTTCCAGCAACCTGTTGACGCGCACCCACCGACGACATCGACGTGTGGGTGTGCTGCCTTCTTCCAGGGGGGAAGGATGGGGAAATGGGGAGCGGAAACTGTACGTAAACGACATTTTGGGTGTTTAGTGTTTACAAACACCTTGCAAACACGCACAATGAGCCTTTGAACACCACGGTCAATATCGCGTCATTAATACGATAACGGGATCGGGAGAGCAGTTTCTCCTTACTACGTCAGAAGCCGCGTTTGAATTAATTCAGAAACATAAGTCTTAGACCTCTTTTGATTACCCGCACTCAAAAATCGTACGGAACACACGGTGGTCAATGCACGAGTTGTTGACCCCTTCGAGAACCGACGCTTAAGGAAGGGGGGGGGGAAGGGACGTTAAGAGATGACTGTTAAATTAACGCAATTCGGGGATGCTACGGCCTATGAATGCATCCGACACGGTATTAAAACAAAAACCAATGCTACTCCTAGGGAGTTTTCTTTATCGTCGCGAGTGCTGCTCGATTAATAAATCGAGGAAGAATGGCCAGATGGCAAAACGATTTCATTAAACGCAATTGCATTACGCGTGTTCATTACCGTACGTGACACTACATGTAAACCGTGCTACTTAATTAAGCCAGATCGAAAGTAGGAGGCGATTTTCTTACCCGACGCCGAGGTTTGGAGGATGGTAAAGTGGAGCATGAAGATCCCCCTCCTCCTCCTCCTCAAACGAAGTCCCGTTGGTGGAATTTGTTTATAGGGTGAAAAATTTGGCGTTGGTCAACAGCAAACGATCCAATATCCTATCCTACACACTAATGGCACATTGACTCTTTCGAAGATGAGGGGGGACGGATGCTGAACGTTGTTGCTCATCCACTATACGCCGTATTGCGATCAGCCAATGAGAAAAGGGGAAAACAATGAAACAAAAAAAAGGGACTCCCGTTGAACTCTCATTCACTCTCTCGCTCTCACTCTCTCTCTCTCGCTCTCATTCACTCTCTCGCTCTCACTCTCTCTTTCTGTTGCTCCATGGATAAATCCATGTGAAACGTAGGGATGGAGATGGCATCGGTCGTCGGTGGTGGACGAATAAACATTGATTTTAGGATGGAATGGGCGTGTCAACATCTTATGAAATAAATGCAAATGCACCGGAAGAAACAGTTTTGTCATCTACCCCTTGAACTGAAAAGTCCGCGTCAAACTATTTACGCTCAAATCTGTATTACCGGACAGCTATCTTTATCTAATTAAGCTGCATTGCTTCGCTTTAGTTAAAGAAATGCCCTAGCATGTCATTTGTAAGAACATATGCCCTTAACGAAATGACCAGAATAACGGTTGATCTTCATGCCTTTACGCATCAATAGCTTAAAAATACACGCATACTTGCAAACATACTGTATAAATGACAAAATACTAGCCTACTAATGCACGTGCTTTGCACACAAAAAACAACTAAGGAGGTGACAAATATTTACATTTTTTTTTGCATTAGTTACTATCACTGCTGAAACTATTCTGCTCTATGTTAAATTAATCATCCGCTTACATATAATCTGAGATTTCTAATGAAAAATGAATAAAGATTACATTAAATACTGTAAAGCCTAACAATACCTTCAGCCAAAATAAACCGAGAAGGTTTTTTTTTTCATTGCGGGTATGACTTTTGCCTCCATCTTAATACAAATGCATTTCGAGAGCGCTGTATTTCTTTGTATTAGTAAAAGTTATTGTGTCGTGCGTACTATCAATAATATATAACATGTTTAAATTACATACAATATGTTTTCTTCAGTAAACGTTTAGACACGCAGTTTACGTGCAGTTTCACTCGCAAAGTTAGATTTGCATGGCAACTCAAAGGATAACCGGGTCAATTAATCGAAACATTCATAAAAAAAGTCGCTAAAATAATCTGCTATGCAGTGTATTAGGAAACCTCGCTATAAAAAATATCTATTGCAATTAAACTTATCAATTATAGTTAAAGGAAAGGCTATATTCTGTCCGTTCGAGTGCGACTGTAATGCTGTTGACCGCAAAGGGACGTTCGAGGTCATATTTCGTTTAATCTTAAGACCAAGTCGGAATAATAATACCAAAGTGCATTTCCTATTAAATTACTCCGTAATTTGATAGACTGTTGGCTAGGGGAACGTTTTGCAGATCACAAGTCACTCACAATACTGTATAATACGCGATTTGGAAACAGCACTGGCTCGACTTATCAATAAAGCAACACGCACGTCGAAAAGGTCTTTTGAGGAGTTTTTCAAAGATGAAGATTTCTACAACGTTACTGGTTTTTTCGCTTTTCGTGGCTGAAGCGTTGTGCCAATGCAGCAACGACACTAAACAGTGTTTCAACGGTAAGTGGCAGAATCGCTTTTAAAACGCCGTTTTTATGGCGAAATATTATAATATCAATCATTTACAAGAAAAGGGTCATCCATAAAGGACGTCCGGGAGAGGGAAAGGGGAGTAATTGTTGCAAAAACCGGACAGTGGGAGGGAGGGTTGTACAGATAGTCAGTTGGAATTACCGAATTCAATACGGAAAGAACTCATTAAAAACTGGGCGAAAGCGATATTGAAAACTGAAAAAAAAAACCTAATGTTTTGGTTTACCACTGAAACTAATACGTATTTTCTTCGTTATGAAAGCCATTGGCTTTTTCAAGCAATGTTCAAGCAGTAAGCTAATATAAAATTCGAAATCATTTTTTTTTCTCAGCCCTTAGTATTTATTATACAGCGTATTAAATGATGAGCCAATTGATTTTGTTCGAGAAGAATCGGCCCCGCAATCAGTTTCGATCAGCTCGTAAACATTTTTCTTAAAATTTACTATTCTGGCGACGATTTAAGTGGCATTATCGCATAGTAACATATCTTTCGGTCTTTACACTGTACATAATAACCAGTTTACAAAAGTACATCCTGCAGCAGTAAATACCCATACACTGCATATAAAATTGATTGAAACTACAATTTAAGACTCACCGATATTCTCTTGAAAATGTGCGTTGTTCCAGACTTGCCTTGTTGCGGAATCGATTCCAAATCCAACGCTCTGTGTTGCCCATATCCAGACGGAGTATGTTGCGGCGATGGCCAGCACTGTTGCGACAAAGATGCCAAGTGCCACGTAGACAAGGGCTTCTGCGCACCTTCGAACAGCCTGAGAATTCCACTGTCGAAAAGATTTCAATCCATGGTCCCATTACTGAAACGCAATCCGACTGATTATCCGAAGAAAGAAGAACTGTGTCCTTCCAAAACACTGATGTGTCCTGGCAAGGCAACGTGCTGCCCGGGACCTTACATCGGCTACGACTGCTGCCCAATGCCCGGTGCTGTCTGTTGCGCTAACTTCCAACACTGTTGCCCGTTCAACACAACCTGCGATAGCGTGCAAGCCCGCTGCATCGACTCCAGAGGCCGAAGCATTCATTGGTACAAAAAAACGAAGGCTGTGCCGTTGCACAAACCAAAAGCTAAGATGCTCGATGTGAACATGAAGCGAGTCCAGAGTTTTGGGAATGAGACCTGTCCCACTAACCGCACGATGCGCTGCTTGAAGAATGAAACGTGTTGCTCCATCGGTGAAAAAGGCAAACAAGGATGCTGCAAAGCGCCAGACGCAGTGTGCTGTCGAGGTGGTAACTACTGCTGCCCGCGAGGAACGGATTGTGACAACCTCGTGAAGTCGTGCATCAGAAGAACCACCCGGAACGGAAGTCGAGAGGAAACGATCGAAATGCTGCCCATGACGACGCAGACAATGTTCCAGTTTCAGCCGGAAGCGTTAGGCAAGCAACCTCCGTCGAGCTACAGTCACACTGTCGCGTGTCCCGGTGAAAAGCATTTCTGTCCCGGCTACATGAGCTGCTGTCCATCAAACCATACCGGGAAATTTGGATGCTGTCCTTTCCCGAATGCAGTTTGCTGCTCTGATTCTTTTCACTGTTGTCCCACTGGCTCTAAATGCGATTTAAAAGAAGACAGATGCATTCGAGGAGGACTTTTCTCGCCACTTTTCGCGACAAAAAAATCGTTTCAAGGTAAGCTTCTGAGGTGGACTGCTAGCGTAAAACAAGCTGACGTACAATACGTAACGAAATATCGTACGTAAACTGCAATGGGTACAAATAATAAGTCCCTAGATTCAATACACGTATACATGAATACATGTACAGTTTATAACAACTTGGGCTTGGTCTGTCTCTTCACCTCGAATTCACCACTAGTACAATTTTTCATAATCAATAAAGAAACATTAATTGACTGTGGAATATATCGAACAACAGATTTTGGAGACCACTGCAAAAGATACGTAAAAAGTATTACAATTGACTTACGTTATCCCATTTATGTTTACTTCACTAATTCTCAGATACATGTACATACGCATTGCTATAAAAACTATACTAAATAAATTGCCATTTTGTTTTAGTCCACGTTCCACAAATGCTGCCCGCCACCCCAAAAACGACTCCAATCAATAAGAAATGTCCTGACAAAAGCCAGTGTCCCGATAAAGCCACCTGTTGTCAGCTGCCTTCAATGGAATATGGATGTTGCCCATTGGATGGAGCGGTATGTTTTTTGTTTTGTTTTAATAATTTTTTACGTACCTTCGTGCAGTTCTAATATCAAATTAATTGCATCTACATACAGGTATGTTGCAATGACAAACTTCACTGCTGTCCACATGGTACTGTCTGTGACTTAGAAGCTGGAGGATGCAAGCCAGTAAGTAAAAATAAATAAATATAATAATGAAATTCAAGGAACCATCAAATGCGTACGGGCCATTTACAACTTGTACAACTCAGACAAAATTTATCCCCCTCCTTTCAAAAGGTATTGTAATACGGCCAAAAGTCTTACTACTAACCTGTGTAAATTTGATGGCAGAAATAATAAGAATGATAGAAAAAGTGCATTTTTTCTGGAATCAACTATCAAACCGAATCCAATTATTTTAAGAGATAAATATTTGTAGCCCAATGGAGTAAATTCATTGCCACTGAAAAGCGTGCGGAAGAATATTCCATTGTTAGGCATAGGAATAAAGAAACAAATCGCGTATAACTGTCCAGGAGGATTGTTCGAGTGCTCCCAAAAAACCACATGCTGTCGCATGGACAGTAAAAAATGGGGATGCTGTCCATTTGAAAAGGTAAGCGTGGCAATAAAACGACTCGATATCCATCGTATCCTAAGTTACATTTCTGGATGATTATTAATATCTACATTTTCATTTTCAGGGGGTATGCTGTAATAACAACAAAAATTGCTGTCCAGGAGGTTACAAGTGTGATGTGATAAACAATCTATGCGTTAATGGAAATTTAACCATGCACTTTTGAGCTTTGCAGTATTTCTCTTGGCAAATAGGCTTGTTTGCCACGTTACAATAGCAATAAATATAATTCATGTATTATTCTTTTTGCTTCATCAGTCACTTTTCATTTAACTGAAGCCACTATTCGATTTCAGACCACGGCTTACCCTTAAATAACAGTCGGCATTTATGATCATTTTGACCCACCCTCTACACGTGCTGACGTCAAATCGTAGAAGAGGTGTCGCAGACAAGTAAACTACGACATATCAATATATTGAATGGCTTAACCATCAACATGTTGGTGTGCATCCAGCTTAAGGGACGGGGCATAATCAGGGATAAATCAGGAAGTTTTCGTGAACTTTCCCCCGCGCCATTATTTAGGAACTATGTTAAATGGATATATTAGCCACGGTAATGATACAACCAAAATGCATTCAAAAATTGTAAATTGTGAATGTTCCTTTTGAAGGATACAAAATTAAAATAAGAAATATTGTGTTTAGAGAAAGAAATTCAAATACTTTTCTGCAATAGTTACTAAATGAAGATGAACACTTTTTATTAACGAGTGAAAATTAAGGAATTAAGTTTAATAATGAAATCGGCATTGACCGGCAGTAAAAACCTTCAAATAGGACCTCTTACGAATTCCCATCAACATGATCGGCAAGCTGCTGCAATAATTGTCTACGCCGTTTTTCCAGCTCTTCTTCGCTCAAATCGCTATCAGATGAATTCCAGATTGGCTGTTTGAAAACGGATATAAAGATGGTAAGATTTACCATAACATAGCTTAAAATTTCAGGGTGTGAAATAACAAACCTTCTCCAATACAGGATCCACTTCTTCTCCTTCTTCGACTGGACTCGGGGTTCTCTTCTTCTTCTTTTTCTCCTTTTCTTTCTCCTTCTCTTTGTCTCTTTCCCTGTCCCTATCTCTATGGGAACCATGATCCGACTCGGGGTCGGAAGCAGAGGAAGGCTTTTGGAAAAAAAAATTCATTAAACGAATAATTCAATTTGCTAATAGCCCACGTTTAACAACTCCAAAAGCTATACTTCATTTACCGTCCTAGACATGTGCTTTGATCTTTTTTTTTGATTTTTTCTTGTGACGTTTTAAAGAACGGTCTGTAAATTGACGAGTATTTCTTAAATTACTGTGATTATCAAAATAATTATGATCATAAAAAGCAAGAGTAACCTTACCATCATCCGAATGACCGTGGGTACTGGGAGTTTGGGATCGAGATCGAGACCGTGACTGCGATCGTGATCGTCTTTTCTTCTTTTTACTTCTGTGTCTGTTTGAATTATACGAGTCATCCACTTCAGATTCCTACAGGTAAATAATTCAACTTTAGGTGCACGCATAGAAGGGCTGAGGAAGAAAAAAGGAAACTATAATAATGATAATTACACTCTGAGAAGATGAAAGAGAACGAGTCTTCTGTTTCTTATTCTTTTTGGAGCGTTTCTTGGTTCTAATACCATGATGGTGGCTGCAAGACTCCTAATTGGTTAAAACAAAACAACACAGAATTAAAGAACAGAAAAGGAAATATTCGCCTCTGTAACAGTTAGTTATTGGACTAGAATTGCAAATAAATTTCTGAAAAGTTGTGCATTTACCACGAGTGATGATGAATATTCTTTAAATAATTTTAATCTCTCAGACTCCAGTGCTATGGCATCAAATGCCGGATCCGACTCCAACTGCTCACGCACCTAAGATGATAGGGAAAAATATAAAAACAAATTAAGGTGGATAATTGCTCGACTTAACTCCGTGATGGACTATTTCACCATCTAAATTATAGTTGTTACCTCTTCCCATTTTGCGCCAACCTCAATTGGAGGGGAAGCATTTTTTAACATGGCATAAAACGCAGCCTCTAATCTGCGTTGCTATAAAAAAGAAACGATTTAATAAACAGCCACCTCATTTAAACTTATTTCGAAATGTTAGCTGCGAGCAATGTTTACCTGACGAGCATCTTCTCTAATCCTTTCCCTTTCCTTAACTTCAGCTTTTTCGAGAAACTGTTCAACACCAAAAATGAACCAGCATGTCATAAACTAGAAGATTAACCAACGTTTTACGCTCATAAATAGAATACATACGCTGTTATAGGTAAGCTTCACATTGCCAGCATCAAGTGTAGCTGAACGTTTATCTTCGCTTATAACAGTAGCGAATTCCTCAAAAGTTGTCATTACTTCAACGATGAAATCTTTCTCCTGAACAAAAGTCAAACACATCTCAATATTTAATCGTGTACATTCAATAACTAATTCTGCCGTAGGTCGTTTCAATAAGAAAAATTTTCTTATCTCGCATTACGTTTAGCTTAAATATTGTTAAAATCTTAAGCATACCTTTAAAATTTCTTTCATAATCTTCTTCTCATCATGAAATCTTGCTTTCAAATCTTCAACATAAAACTTGAATAAATCAAGTGGAGTTGAACCTAGGGCGTAAAAAAGAATGCATCTGACTTCGCTTCAAATTGAAATTTACACGTGGGAAAAATACACGGTCAAACGCTAAAATTTAGAAAATCATACCTGGTTGTCCCAACATATTTGAAAATCGAACATCTCCACTTATAACGGGAAACAGCTCTGCCCATAAAGACATCGACGTCAACTTTCCTTGCTCATGTAAACTGTCCAACAGGAGCTACGTATATTTGCAGAAACATATAAAAATAAATGGAAGTTGCTCGATTCATTATAAATACCAAAACAAACGATAATAATTGCTTTGTACAATAAAGGAATCTCTGTTTTTGCGTTGTTGCCGCTTAATCCTTTTCTTTTCCCTTTCCCTTTCTTCATCTTCATCTTGTTCAAGTTGCCGAATATGCTCTTCAAACACTATCAGAGCATCTTCCTTGTCCATGCCTGCAAGTGAAAAGGCACCACTGCCTAAAACTAATTCAAGCATTTCTTCCAGAGATGTTGAAACGAAGTTTTTAAAGCATTGCATACTCAATAATTCGGTATCCTCGGCAAATATTGGGTTGTCAAGCAGCAGCTGTTGCGCTTCTTGCCACGATGTACTGTAAATTACATTGGTCATGCTGTCCAAAATTTCTCCAAGAGCTTTCATATTCCGTTTTCTCAGGCCTTTTGATTCTTCCTATTTCACAAACAAATATTTTAATAACCATCTTTACAACGAATCACAGCTTGAATAGCTATCAGAAATTATTTTTAAAAAAATTAGGCAGGACAACAACGTTCGCTTTTTTTAACCATGAAGTATTTTCAAACACGAACTTACTTTCTCTTTCTTAGATAAGAAGAAAATAACGTCTTCATATAGGTCCCGCCTTTCACGATCAGGAACAACTTTCCAAATGTCCTCTTCAGCAAACATGATTTCCGCTTTGCGGTAACGAGTGACAGAAGTCATCTTTGGATGGTTTTGTAAAAAATGCTCAAGGTCTTCTTTTGCTTTCTTGGCTCTTAATCTGTGCTCCTCCTGCATCAATAAACGACGAACTTTACTTGATATAAATGTCTATACACTGATCCTTATTTTCGATAAACTAGGAAAATTTATACCCTATCTTCCTTAGCTTTTTGGGTTTTGTAAGCATTAAACGCCTGCTTTTTTTCATTTAGCTTTTTTAAGGTCCCATATCGTGGATCGTTGACGATCAGCTTAAGGGCTTGCTCCCATGAACAGTTATATGGCACATCCTAGGAAATGATTTAGAAATGACACTTAATTAAACAATGAATCTTTAGCGCAATAAAAATGTTTTCATATCCCAACCTTTTCTCTAAGCAATTCCTTGAAGGCTTCAATTGCTTCCTTCTTATCTTTAAAAACCAAGGGCTTAACCTCTTTAACTTTATTTTCCACCTCTGGCTCATCAAGAACTTCTTCGTCTCTACAATTACAATAAAAAATAAATAAAAAAATTAAGAAAATGCAAATTGGCCCATCCAATCAAATCAAATCTGGTATTATTTTCATGCAGGAAATTAGCAATAGTGGTAGTACTTTCAAATATGGAACCACACGCGTTGATTTTATTCATAAACACCCAACACTTACTCTTCCCCTTTATCTTTGACAGCATTTTCAATAGTTGACTTAATAGCAGCTTCATTGCCAGGAATTGGTAATTGAATATTTCCAATAACGCTAGTAGGGGGAGCCGCGGAGCTAGATCCAGTAGACATGTTATTGGAGTTCGGCTCAGTTGATAGCACAGCACCACCAGCAACAGAACTTATAAATATATAATCATAAAATTGCAAAACCACGTTCTAATATAAATGTGACACTTTAAATGCAATTGAGTATGAATGAATTGCAAACAACCTTTCATCGTTTTTCTTTACTATCAATGTGTTTAATTCTTCCAGTTCTGGTGGCATAACCCATCGCGATTCTTTCGTCTGAATGTTATGATAATAAACTTTTCCACCATCAGACTTGTATTCTTTCCAAGGACACTGAGACAACAGCAACTAGGTTATGACATTAACAGAAAGAATCATGCAAACAACACTGAATCAATGTAGATTTTAACAAATTCAGTTATTAATGTGATGCCAATGACCAACCTCTGCACGACTTTTCAGCTCATCAGGTTTTTCCCAAGAGGACTGCTTAGTAACAGTATTATAAAAATAAGTCCTCCCATCAGGAGCCTTATGTTCACTCCAATCACTTTTCTGTTTAGAATACAAATTACAGGGATTACAAATATTGGAAATAGACATTTATGACTGCTATCATTAATATTATCTAACGTAGCAATGTAAAATGTTAAGAAGGTGTATATTTACCATATCATCAACCAACTGCATGGTTGATCAAAGTAATATGGAATAATAAATACATATAATGAATTATGCCAAAATAAATCAAGCTAACAAATAACATGTTTTAAAATGATAATTACATTACTTTCCAATTTAAAATCTTTTTGCATTAGGTAATGCTTCAAATATTTGATTAGTTGTATAATTAAAACCTTTTCTTTATGCAAAAATCTGGATCACAATTATTTAAAACACTACCACAAACGTTTTCCAGCAATTAGATTAAAACATTGCATTGAAACCATTAAATCGAAAGTGTTCATATTTGGAAACCACAATCTTTTTAAATTAAAAAAATAATTACCTTAACAGGTTTATCGTCTAAAGAAGGTGTCGGAGCCTGTAAATTCAGCGCAACATCTTGGCTTTCTGTATCGGTTTTGCCAGGCATCACACCCTGTGGAGGATTAACTGATGGAGGAGCTGATATTACTGCTGATGAACCTAAAATCATGGTATATTATCAAGGTATACCCACAAAAACCTGCAGGTTTTCAAACCATACATTTAGTTATAATCTAAGGAGTCATTTAAACCCCAGGATAGTAGAGGTTTGTTTGAAAGTTTAAACCGCAACACAATAAACTGAAACATACATTAAATGCGCATACAATGACAATGGGGTATCACATCACAACAGCACGAACTGAACAGCATGGGCACAATGTCCAGATGATTTCACACAAAAACTAAACCATTCAATCGTTAAGTTTAGTTAGGCTATGTTAGGTTATGTTTAGATAGGTCAGGTTAGGCTAGTGTTGGCGTGACAAAACGGGTTCGCACTGTCGACAAATGGTAATCTGCTGTATTTCTCCTGGGTAGATTAAGACAAATGTTTCTTGTAATAGTAGGCTGAAAGAGTCTATAGGCTTATGGGCTTGCTTACGATGACACGATAGTCAAGCGGCGTGCAAGAATTTTGTTAACAAAAGGATAGACAACTATATTAGTAACAAAACGTTGAGCTTTTCCTTCAAATACATTTTGTTACAAGGTTAAAATGGTTTCAGAGTATTTCCTACTATTTGCCTCCAAACCGTGATCTATGAACCATAAAAGTATTTACCTGTTTGCGGTGGTGGCTGACCGTACCCTTGAACGAATCCTGAGTGGGGCATCGCAGATGGGAACTGCGGAGGCGGCAGGCCAGGTGGAAGACCAGCGGGCAACATCGCGTGGGGTGCACCTAATTCTGGAGGCAAAGCAGGACCACCGACACCAGGGTTCATAAATCCACCCGGAATGTGTGGCGGTAACTGAAAAAAAAAAAAGACAATATCGATGATGCTACACATAGGCCTACCGTCACGTACGTTTATATTAATTGAATTTCAATAACAAACTACAACTTACATTAAAATGCGGTGGCATCAACATAGATCGGCCACCGCTGGCCGGTGCATTTGGATTGGCTGCCTGAAATTATATAAAAGTCATTTAATTTATTTATTTGAATGCGTTGGTGCTGACAGACGTGTAAATGCAGGATTATCACACGGACACGCGTAGGCCTAAACACTTAATGCCACGGAAACACACAATTCCATTAAATTTTTAAAGGGATTAATAATAATCTGCTTAAGCACGCCTAATTCAGTACTATTAGCGAATAATTTTGCAAATTTCATCGTAAATACAACCCAAAAAAATGTATCACTAATAAAAGCCACCTTTTCATAGTTTTTCATAGTTTGCGAAAACTTTACTCCTTTCGTAAATCGCATTTAACTCGCATGACGCGGCATTGGTCATCCACATGAAAATCAGTGCTTAAACAACATAAAATGAACGTAAATTTCATTCCTACTTACCATTTATTTATGAAATGGCACGAACTCGACCGGCAAAACAACGCCGCATTTTCTTTTTACTAAAAAATGCAGAGCTAAGGACTCACCCGCCAGGTGTCGCTGCCATCAACACAATTACCGAGCGTCACAAAAATAAACGACGGCTTTTATATTAGGTATTGACTTTTGAGTCTGCATGACCAGAGGCATGACAGACATAATAATATCAAATAATGCATTCTCCTGTCCAATCTTGTTTGGTTTGTGTGTAGGAAAGCCAAATGATGCAGCAGGTACATCAATGACCCTCTTCTCTACCAGATCAGGTATAGCAGCTTCATTGATTCTTTTATTACCTAAAAGTAAATTTTAAATTACCTGATATTTTGTATAAACTAATACAATATAAAATGCATTTTCAAATACATTGAAAAAGCCATCTCTACTAATATAAAATGATTTTTGTAAAATTTAAACATGGGCCTACTTACCAGAAATATCAGCACAAGGCTGTTTCATTATCGCAAAAGGTGCAAAACCATCACGAGACAAAATCGTTGCTTTACACAATGAATTAAACGAGAGTTTAGAAATATCGTTTTCCAAATCTGTGATCGTCAGTATAGCTTATCTGGAGTTCTGGACTGACTTCTTGTGGGGGGAGGGGTAGCACCAAGAACTAACTTTCATAATGGTTTTAATGCTTGAATAACGTGGCATAACAGAATGCACTTAGTTTAATCAACCTTTTAAAATGATTGTTATACATATTTTTTCTTCTTTTATTTGAATATTTATTATTTAATTTGAATACGATATAACCCTTTGTAAAATGCAAATTACGTAAAGTCTTTACGTGTGCACTTCCCCCTTCGCCTTGCATCGATGTCCGTGGTTAAAAAACGCCGTTGCTAAACAACGTTGGGTAAAATAAACGAGTTGGTGTAGGTGTTGTTAACTCGTTAGATGTTTTGTTAGTTGACACATTTATGATTATTTCTTTAAAATATAAATGAAAGAAGACATATTCATTCCATTACTACTGATCTGGAAGTTGAACGTACTTGTGGTAAAGTGCTTACTTTGGTAGGATATATTTCTTAAATCATTTACAGCATGTGCACGTGGCTCGTTCTTTGCCATTCTTCATTACGGATTGTATTTATCTACCCATTTTTATTCTTACTTCTCTGCGTTATTTGTCATAGTTACCATTATGAAAGCTCGTAAAATTGTACGCTCATAAAGTATGACAAATTGTGTATTCATCATTCAAAACGTTCAGTATTTACCATTGGGTCATCTAAAGTATATGCATGCCAACTCGTTGGTTATCAGCTGGGGAGGCACGTTTCTTAAACATTGTAAACAAGTAATAAAATGTAGTGTAGTGTGTAACGAAAGTATAAACGTCGAATGATTCGCGTGTGAAGTTTTGATATATGTTTATATAATGAACCGTGATTAACTTTAGTGGTTTCGTCGAACGCTTTCTCCTGCATTTCGGGAGGAAATTTCCTCCCGAATTCACGCCGCTATATAGCGGCGTGAAACGAAGACATTTTTCTTGAAAAAGCTTCGATGGAAATCACGTCGATCTAAATTTAGATATTGCGCGAGTCTATTCGTGGACTGTTTTCATTTCTCGCATCTACGTATAAAGAGGATCTTGTTTACCGAAAAACGCTCGGAAACGCTGCGATTTTAAATAGCTGTCGTTATATAGACGTTACATTTTTACGTTTTAAAAGTATTCTACGAAAACGTGAGCACCAATCCGTTTATACTGAAATTTCATTTTGACCTAATCAATATTTCCTCCTTCTCCCTATTCCTATCCCTTTATTTTTTTCTTTTTACTCTTAAGGTTTTTTTTTAAAATGGAAGGCGAGATGAAGAAAGAGCAAATAAAGATTTACGGTAACACCGGACTGGCCAACAGAGTGGCTCGATATAACGAAAAGGCCAGCGAGCACCGCAGCAAACAACGAGCGAATCCGTTTTCAGACTCGTGGCAAATGAGTCAGAAAGTAGCCCTCAGTAAAAACGATCCTAATTACGGTCGACCCGTCGCTGGATCAAAGACCGAATACCGTGGGATAAAAGCGGGTCAACTGGTCAACTCGGAAGTACTGCAACTGTGCGATATGATTTGGGAATTTGGAGAACAAAGCGAAGATGGAATTGCGTGGATTCAGTTCGGAGAATTATTTGAGGAAAGTATAACCTATTGGGTTGTTTCGTTTTAAAAGAGTTTCTTGTAGAGTAGGCCTACGTGTAGAGGAGAAAAGTTGTTAAATTGGTTAAAGAAGTGCAGAAAAATATTTAAATACTAAAAACGCACTGCACGTATCCAAGGGGAAAATGATAAATGTCACTAAGCTTAAAGCTACTTGGCCATAGGCCTACGCGAGCCTAAACTAACCTACACGTACAAAATAGGTCTTATTTTAAAATCCTGATTCTACACGAAACTCGCGTGTCACAACCATTAATTGTTGTTATTATTATTATTATAACGTACGGTGCTGAATTTTGGACGATATTCCGTTTGCTTTAAAGATGTACACGCGAATTTCCAACAAACTTGTGGGAATGTTAATGAGGGCGAGAAAGCACGGTTTGTTGGATTTCGAAGGAGAGATGCTGTTTCAACGAAGAGATGATCACGTCATCATTCAGCTCATTCAACCGATTGAGGAAATAAGAGAAGCAGCCGGAATAAGACAACCCAACAGAGCACTTGCCCGAGACACTAAATCGAGCAGTACATCTACATCTACTACTACTAATACAACTACTAGTACTTCCAAAGATTAACACGTTTAGACTACACGTAATGTAAGCAATCGATAAACGACCTGAATTATTTTTTTTTGCAAAGATAAGCTGTGATCTAAGCTACATGCATGGCTCAACTTTATAAACCACCCTCGGAATAGCAATTCTAGAATGTAAGCGGATTTTTATGTTTT
This sequence comes from Rossiulus vilnensis, assembly GCA_034700785.1. Lineage (NCBI taxonomy): Eukaryota > Metazoa > Arthropoda > Diplopoda > Julida > Julidae > Rossiulus > Rossiulus vilnensis. The sequence continues at coordinate 8,949 of JAQIXS010000802.1, read as the reverse complement.
ACTTTTAAATTTATTCATATATTATTTATCATGAGGTTTGGTTTTTTTAAATAATATTGCCGAATCATGGTTTATATTTGGAAAAGATATGCTAATTTAAACTAACAGTATGTCCACGTTGATAACAATTATGAGAGAATTGTTCACGCTAGCAACAGCTTTAAAGTATCAATTCAAGCCTTAAATTACTGTTGATACAATCATGATGTGTTCGTGTATTCTTGTAAAATAAATATGAAATTGAAAAATAAAAATGAATATTTTTTAAAATGGGAGCGTGACTCCCCTGGTGTTAATTGTCTTGGTTCGGCATAATGTGGGCTTCACAAAAAAAACTACCTGAATTCCTATTGTGTTTGAGGCAAAATCATTTCGATTTGAAAACTATATACACACCGTGCTGACTTTATTTTCAAAAATACCAGTTTCATCGTGAAAACCCCTTTGTGCTTTGCCATTGCGTAAAAAATGGAAATTTAGCCAATCAGTAAATTGGGGTAAGTTTCTGTAGTTTGCACATTTTCATAAATAAAGTACAAATTTAGAAAGCTTTTTCTCATAGTTCGGAGGTGTGACTTAAACTTGGGCTGGATCAAGATCTGTTTTATCCGCTGCATAATGCGACAGAAAGCGGGCCGATGGATCAGTTGCTTCGCACCATCTTGGCAACCAGAAGTAAGGCGTTAGATCTTCCTGATCGGGAAAATGTTGTTGGAATACTTTTCGATAGTAAAGGGATTCCTTGGTTTTGGGAGTATTTTTAGGATAAGTTGTTGCCGCATCCTTCAGTTCAGCATCGCTGATCTACGAGTGGACATAGTTCTTAGAAAGGACTTTATAAAACCAGAAAGAAAGAAAAAAAGACTCGAGATTTAATCGTTCATCTTACCTTGGTTTCAGCAAATTCCTGCAGAATTACGAATAAAGATTTTTTGATGGACGCCACCCCATCACTAAACGCTTCTTTGTGGCGCCAGAGTATCTCTCGTGGCAGCAAACCGCTGTTTTCAAATGCTTGTCGCAAAAGATGTTTCTCCACCCCGTTCTTAGGACGACGACATTCTTTTGGAAGTGATAGATAATACGCGGTGAACTGGTGGTCGAGGAAAGGGACACGCATCTCCAATCTGTACATGCAAAGATACATTTCCTTAAGACTTAAAGATGTTTTTCGGAAAAACAGTTGCATTTTTTAAAAACTTTTCTGCCAATTAAAAAACTGCCTGAAGAGGTAAATTTAAATATAACTATTTACGCGTTAATTTTGTCGTTTTTTCTTCACTTAATAGTTAGCCATTTACGTATTTGTATTGTTCGTAATGATCTACCCGTAGATTTGTTCTTAGCATATGATAATATTTAAAGACAATGTTTGATTTACTTAAACTTAAGTGAGAAGCAAATTAAGAAAGCTCACCCGTGGGCTGCTGTTGTTCTGTCACTTCTTAAAACGTCGAATAAATACAGATCTTCTAATAAACGCCGGCTTTCTTTGTCCCCATCCTCGGCCGTTGGTGAATCTCTGAAGTAAATGTATCCTTGGGCAAGCTCGTCGGAACCTTCGCCAGAAAATATCACGATCGTGTCCGTCTTAGTGCTGATATATCGGCTCAACAAGTACATCGGTACAGACGCTCTGATGGTCGTGATATCATAACATTCCAAATGATAGATGACTTTTTCGACCACTTCACGTACATCTTCCTCCGTAAAGATTATCTCATGATGCTCGCTGCCAATATGCTTCGCAACCTGCAATAAATGATAACAAGAGGCGTTTTAATGTTAAAAAATCACTGTGGCGATCATTAAGTTAATGCCCAGTTTTGTTAAAAATGTCAACGACAGGTGACAAAGTTTACTTTCGAACTTAAACAATTTATACTTTTAAAGAAAAAGTATACAACAAATTCGAAATTCGACATAAATGTTATTCGTAGTTTTGGTATTCTTTGTGATTTCGCAGTTTAAAATGCTCACCTGTGGCAATTAAGTTAAGTCTTAAAAGTAAGAAATACGAAAAAAGAAGTAATATTAAATTGAAGGCAAGATTTTAGTAATTTGCGAATGAGCTGATTTAGCAAAATGCGATAGAATTTTTCAGCTACCACGCTATGAAGTAGACTAGTAAAATTACTAAACAAGAACAACTATACATCCCGCATGGCTATGTAATGGACCAGTAAATGTGCCTGTTCTTACTTGGCGAGCAGCTTTCACATCAGGACTTTCATCCATCCCGATCGCGAAAGTTTGTATGGGATAGGACAGATTCTCCTCCTTCGATAATTGCAACAAAATAGCTGCCACTAGACTGGAATCTAGGCCTCCTGCAAACGACCATTCGCATCATTAGAAGAATAAAAAAAACACCTTATGAAGTTTAGCCTTGTTATAATAATTCAGTTTATAACGAATGTCAACTTGCCGGACAGCAGGCAGCCAATGCGGCGATGTGCCATGAGTCGCTTTTTAATTGCAGCGGTGAACAGTTTCCGAATATTACCAAGAACATCCCCAGGTGCCAATTCTGATAAAACAATAACAAAAGAATGTCAACTTCTGAAGTTTTCTCCAGAAAATTATAATTACAGCTATTTAACTTAGATTTTTAACTAGCATAAATAGATATAATTAGCTGACATAATCTGCAATTCATGGCCAAAGATTTTTTAGCTAACAAAAAATCACAGAAGTTCAGTTTCTGTGATTTTAGGTTAGAATAGTAGCAACATTATACCTTCCTGTGGAGTGTACAATTTGTACTTAGGAATGTCTCCGATGAAGTGAAATTTTGCTTGCTCGAATCGACTGACTTTCCCATCATTTTTCAAGTCGAACGTTTCATATTTCCCTGGCGCTACCGGTTCAATTTTAAAGGCTCCAGTCAGACCTTTGGTGAGATGCATTAGGCCTGTAAAATTAATCGTATGAATTCAAATGATGCCCATTTTTTTATATTTACGTAAGCCTATAGTGCACGCTTTGCATAATTCATAAATGCGAACTATTCGCTGAATGAAGGGTGCATAAATTGTAAGATCACCTTTCACCTCCGAGCACAATGCCAGAAATCCGTCGTCGTTGGTCAGCTTGAACCCTGGCCGGACACCGTAAGTATCCCTGGCCACGTAAACTCTTTGCTTTTGAACGTCCAAAAGACAAAATGCGAAGACGCCATCCAGGTGAGACGCGCAGAAGTCTATGCCACCCTTCATGTACAGGTGAATAATGGCCTCGACATCGCATTTTGTTTCATATTGGAAACCAAACTGTTGTTGCAGCTACAACACACACAAATACTCGTACTTATCGAACTTAAAAAACACATACATTACGGGATTTTCTAAAAGTAATTACAACCAGACGCAGCAACCAAGTAAAGGGACAAATCGCCATCCTCGCTTGAACAGAATTGTCTAATTTGTCTCATACAACTTATTTCAATATATTACAATGTATTTGAATTTGAAGGTGCATCTAGGCGATTATCTACAGCTTTGCTTTCTGAAGGCCTCACAAAAATGTTTTTGTATCTTTTGGCACAAAAAATCGTAGCCTATAATGGTCGAAAAAGGTGGCATTTGCGTTGAAAATACGAAATATTCTTCATAAAAGTATTAAGCTTTTAAGACCTTCAATTGCTATTGTTAGGAATTTCCCAAGTGTTCACTATGCATTATAGAGAAAAGCAAGCTTATAAGTGCCTTAAAAAATATCTAAAAAATGCATTTTTTTTTGTAGTACAAAAAATTGAGAAATTGAAATTAAATTACTTTAAAGGCCTCGCCTCAAAATTGGATTATAGCATTGGATTAGCCCGTTTCTGCAATGTTTTTTGGATAAAAGGACGCAGTGACGTTAATCATTTTTTATATCTTTAAGGTTATAAATTTGACTAACAATAGAAGAGAGGGAGACGTTCACTATACACGTGTTTGGTCAAATTGGGGAACTACTACCTGCCCTAACAATTATTCCCCTATCTGCTTAAACTTTAAACCTGTAGGCTAGCGTACAAAATAGTAGGTTCATGGTCAACCAGTTTTCTCGGTGGAATTTTCCGTTCACTGTTCACTGCATTCTTAACACCAGTTTTTATGATAAGAGAGGTGGGGGATCTTTACTTACTCGCTCGCAGTTATATATTTCTCCGTTACAAATCAGCCAAATGTTTGGGTGACATCTGAGTCTCATTGGCTGCATACCAAACATATCGTCAACAATGGCAAGCCGATGAAAACCTAGACAGCAATTCTGAAAAAAAACCACATTTAATTCAATAATTACTCTAAAGATTCCTCGATAATAAATTTTAAGCTTCATAGTATACTGGAAATCAAATTTTTAAATTCTATTTAAACCAACAGTTGCTACACTCGAAGAAGAAGCTGTATAATACATGCATTAGTTAATCATTTTTTCATTTACGAAATTAAATAAGCTCAGGAACGAACAAAGAACGGTGGCAATCACCAAATAATATTGGGTTGACGGATTACAATTCTCCCCCCCACATGCCCACGTGGCATATCACTTGCTGCTAGTAGGGTACTGAGTTGAATTGAAGGCGTATTATTAATCCAAAACTAATTTTCTTAATATGCTGTGGTTTTTGGGTTAATTAAAAGAAACGGTTTTCTACGAACACTTATGACTTAATTCTACAAAAACACTTATATTTTCTTAATAAAGCAGAGGTGCTTTAAGAGGAACTCGTAGAAAGTTAAACAGGAAGACCGAAGTGATTCAATATCGTTTTGTCCGACGTGCATCTTAAGTGGTCACCTTAAAATGATGGTCATTTTCCACTCGCCAAGCATCCGGTCCTCTATGATGTATGGCGTTATACGCCGGAATGAAATACTGGAGAAGACTCTGATCACTCCCGAAAACTGCCCAAATTCCGCACATCTTCTACGTCAAAAATATTAAGCTAACCTTCAAAGAAATTAAAAATCAACCTCATGATTCATTCGAGTCACATTTCACGAAAAATGCATAAAATATGAAAATAATGCACGCAATGAAACCATAAAAGGTCATTGCGCTTAAACGAGCTATAGGCTACGTGTAGTAAGGAAGCACTTTGAGCGTACATGTACACGTATGTCAAGAGACAATTTCAAATACATGTATGCTAAACAGCGACGCACCGCTACTGCTAAGCAACCATCATACGCATTCATCGAATTAAATGTACATGTACATAGTTACGTGCAAATAAATGGTAGTGATTTTACTCACCTTTGGGGGATTTTTTTTCTAGCGAGTGTCCTTCCGAAGGTAGAGAAACCAAAGAACCGGCAGCAGCTAGGGTAACGTGGCTTCAAATGAAATTGAAGGCACCTCTCGCTCGCTGCCTTAGCAACGCAACAATTTAATACGGATAAGAAAAAAAATATTAAAAAAAAGGCGAAGGCTAGCAGTTATATCGAGCCTCATGGCCAACCTGGCTGTACATGTACATCGATATAAAACGATTGCGTAGTAGGCCTACAAATGGTGCACTTGGCGGCTATATGATAACATAACAGGCTGCTGAATTTATGCAAATAATACACGCACTTCGATATTAATGCACGATGTACATTCGCGAGCAAAGAAACTGGTCCACCTACGTATCATCATACGTTACATTCATATCATCCTATTACTGTATTTTAAAACCACCCGTTATAGGAGAAATCAGCTACTTGAGACAACGAGTTTATATGGACCATGTTTCATACTTAAAGTTTCGAGTGTGACGTTATCAATTAGGCCTACGACATCAAATTGAATCGATACATGTAGCTCGATAACAAACACTTACACGTAAGTTGTAAAAAGATTAAAAAAATATCGACTTTGAAACTGAGCAACGCTCGTCCTAATAAATTAAGACTCGCGTTTATTTTTGCTGATACTGTTATTACGAAATAAAACAAATCATTTTTGAAAGCGCAAATTGCAAGTTGTTTACAGCCGTCCGCGACAAATTACAAATTAGATTGGTTATCACGTTCTAAGTGCTCGCTTAGTACGGAATTCCACGTCGCCTTAATAACAGTACGGCCGCTACCTTTTGACTCGAAAAGTCGTGCCCGATGGGTAATTAATTAATTTCGCGTGTTTTACGAAACGAATCCATTAATTGTAAACCAATTTCCCTAATTGAGCGGAATTAACGGAGGCAGGCAGTTGTAAAAAGAAAACGAGAGCGGAAAAATGGGCTCGCAAATAAATGGTGGTGGTCACAGCTTGTTGGCCCACCAATGGCCCTCGCAAAAAATCGATATTTGCGGAAACATGTGCCGGAAATGCTATTGGTGGAAAAGATTTCCAACAATTTGCCCTCGCGCGAAGTGCCGAGCGAAGGATACAAAAGAAAAACCTCGATTGGTGGGCATATTTCAAGACCGGAAGAACTGAGAAAATGTCATTTAATAAAATAGTTTGTACACGCGTACATTGTAATACCTCGCACAACGGCACGCGAAATCAAATTGTGCTTTGAATTTTATTTATTTATGAGCTCGGATTAAACTACTGTATATGATGATGTGCTCGTGTCCTACATGCATAGCTAGGCAATTTTGACACCCTCACTAACTCGTGATTTTGAAATAATTTGTCAATTTGAACGCCTGTGCATCACTTGTTATTTGACGAGTTTATAACGAGAAAAGCCATTTTAGACAATCAATTACTTTTTAAGTTAAATCCCCGATTGTTTCGAGTTGATATACATTTTAGTATTAAACTACTTCGAAATATCCGTTTTTAAATCTTCTAATAAATATTATATTCCACTTTCATATTTTTAAAAATATTGCATATTTTTGGTTATACTGTATATATACGCATTGTTCTTAAAAGAAACTTGATTCCAAACATTTTTACGTAATTAAGATCTCCATCCAATCTTAACAGGTTAATGTTTGTTAATGGTTTAAGACACGTCATTGAGATGGGTTGAAAACAACGAGAACTTCTAGGTTGAAAGGATTCTGCTGAGATTGTACGAGATGCACAATTGCACCCAAGTTTAGAAGGTGATTCGCAGAAGTGCCCATTCACGGAGGTTAAAGTAAGCGAAACGCTGAAAAGCAATATTGCAACAGCGGCGCCTGATTTATTCCCTTAATAAAGTGGCCTATTAGCATGATGATCTTTTAATAACCGAGGTTTGGTCCCCTTGTTTCATATTAAATTTCGGATCGCGCCAATACGTTACACGCCAAACACGGATGGGGCCGAAACGAGAGGAGGAGATTCAACGCAGCTGTTGGGACCAAAAAAGCCAAAATCACAATTTCAGGGGAGCAATGGGGATTGAGGGAGAGGCAACATTGTAGGTGGGAGAGTGACGTGTTTCGAGCCCTTTCATTTCCCAGAAACACTCGCAACATTTTCGTCATTCGACATCCACCGAACGGCGAAGGAGATGTATCCACATCCACGAGCCAATGTTTTTAGGAAGGACTAAAACAACTCTACCTATGATCCTTTAAAATTTATGGAAAAAAGTCAAACCGAATAGTTGGATTGAGGAAATATTACGGTATTATTGAAATTTTATATAAAAAAAAATTGCTCGGTAAGATCACCGAGCCTGATCACACAACAACTTTTCCAAGAAATCCACAACCATCGCAGAAAACATCGAGCGGTCAAAAAAAAAAAAAAACAAGACCAAACTCTGGAATTGACAGCTCGTATGAAGCTAAGTATCAAGGAGGAAGTTCGCAGAAAGTTTCAAGAATTACTACAATTTTCTAAGACTTGTCCACCAACGGCCCCGAGGAAAACCGTGGAACGGCCCGAAAAAAAGGGGCCAGGTGTAGTGTGACGGTGATTGGCCGTGCATCGCTGACATTTCTGGGAGCTTTCATCTAACGGAGTGAGTGATCCGTTGTTCCAGTTTGGTCAGTTCCATAATTGTCATTGGTAGCATCCATCCCATCGGTGTGTGGCTATGCTTTCACTTAGTGGGGCGTGAGTTTTAAGATGTCCAGCGCCCTCATCCCCTCCAACAGCGTGAACAGAGCCTCTTTCCATTCGACCTACGGCCATTGTCCACCCTCCATGTTAGAGTTCACCAGCAGAGATTTCGGCTACGAGTTGAGCGTGGCCACAAACTACGGCAGAACCGGAAACTACGTGGCCTGTTACCCGGAAGGCAACGAAAACTCCTTTAACCTGGCCTGGGATTCTCAGCCCATCTACTCGTCCTACCAGAACCCTTTGACGTGCGGAGAGTTCGGCGGCTTCTTCGGCTCCAGCACCAGCGCCAGCAGACAAGGGCTGGGTCATCACCACCACCACCACCATCATCATCATCCTCGCTTCGGACAATCGAAGCAGCCGGGCTCTTCCGGGTCGTCCATCAGCGCGTCGAAATCCAAGCCGAGGCGCAGGGTGGCCACCGTGGCCCAAAGAAGGGCCGCCAACATCCGGGAGCGGAGACGGATGTTCAACCTGAACGAAGCCTTCGACCTTTTGCGAAAAAAGGTCCCCACTTTCGCCTACGAAAAACGATTGTCCAGAATAGAGACCTTGCGACTGGCCATCACTTACATCGCCTTCATGACGGAAGTGTTGCAAGGGAAATACGCCAGAGAAGAGGCCCTAGGCGCATTCGCGGACGGAGACCCTGCCGAAAATAACCTGTGGGGAAACAGTCAATCGCTCAGCTCCACCTTGTAAATTATATACACATATATAGAAGGTAATTCCTTAAACAAGCTTCTTCGATCTTATTCATTGGAGAAAAAACAAATAATTGCACTAATAATAATAATAATGTCTCGCGTCGCCATTCACGAAGAATCGTGCTTTACGTAATTCCTTTTAAACGGGATTAATTGGGAAGAAGTCAAATTTGTCTAACAATTAGGCATCTCAGCAATTTCACCATTTTTTGTTGTTGTTGAGCTAATAAGATGATTCTTTTTCAAATTGTGG
>JAQIXS010000801.1:0-38391 GCA_034700785.1 Rossiulus vilnensis | reverse complement strand
AATAATAAGTGAAGGCAATTGAGTCCACTATAACCGAACTGCCATTTTCTCAACTGTCCACTATAAGCGTATAAAATAACAGTAGTTAAATGTGAGTCCCAATCGTTTTGAAATGCAAATATTCTAAACTCTCTCTATGATTGATTTATTAATTAAATAAACCCTAAACAAAGTTATCAATTTAAATTTTTTATATTTTTAATTCGCCCTAAACTACATCGTGTTGTTAGCATAATGAGAACAATATTTACTTTTAAAGTGAATAAATAATGTACGATGGACGTTAAAATGTTTCGTGAAACACTTGATTTATTCCTGGACGGTGCAATGATAAAACCAAATTTAAATAATTAACTCTAATGGTAATTTAATAAATAATTACGACCAATGACCTGTAAAAAACATTATACTATTTGTATAATTGAACAGCATGCTTGCATAATGAAACACTTTTCGTCCCAGATAAATCTAAGGTTTATTTGGGATACGTTTGCTTATGTTTCTATCTACACAATTGACCCTATTCTTGAGTTACATTCCAGGTTGAAACTGGGATTCGAGGAGTTGCAAGTGCAAAGGCGCGGGAATGGCATCAGCCATTATTATGAATATATTGCCTGTAATAATAATAACGACAATGGCAACAAAAGAAAGTAAAGACGAATTTAAAAAGAATTTACGCCCGCCTCTCTACTCCCTTTTCTCTAGTCTTCCTTGCTCTCGTACTCTCCTCAAGAGCCATACATTACTCCCTATAAAACCCGAATAAAACATCCCCAATTAAGGCGTGCAATTTGTAACACAATAGGGAATACTATAAAAGCCGCCTTCTATGAAAACTCATTACAGTTAAAACAATATCAAGGCTCCATTAAAGGGCATTCAATACCGAAATTATACTTAACGAGCGCACGAACGACCAGCACCGGAGAATTATGTTGCGCCTGAATAACAGAATCCTTGAAGGTACTTCTTCCTCAGCCACTCCCCCTTTTTACCTTCGTCGAACTCAAGAATCAGGAAAAGGTCAACACTAGAACTACTCTGTCGATCACATCCGCATCTTCGACCACTGATCCGCAACACCACAGTTAGAGACGCTGCCCGGGAATTCACCGAGTGGTCAGCTGACATGATCTTGATAAAAAATTAGGCGCAAGAAATGGAGCAGATATACATTGGACGAAAAGGTACATTAATCGGCAATTACAACGGTTGGGGAAATGCAGCTAAAAGACGTCGTTTTAATGGCCAATCAATTAAACGGAGCACGAAGTAACTACCTTAATGGTTGAAGCGCGCCACCAATCTCTCAGAGCAATCCTGCACTGTTCACAACAGACTGGAGGGCTCACCCATGTGAATGACCCATGTGAGGCTAAGATTCCAAGAGACCGATGGCAAACAAGTAGGCCTATGTCAGGGAAAATCCATACAGAACGCTTATCTGTATGACTTAAGTGCTTTGCAGGAAAGCGCCCAACAAATTTATCTGTTTGAGTTTGTAAGCAGCAGCATTAATGCAGCATGTTTGGTAGTGTTGTACACGTTATACAGTGACTGGTGACATTTATGCAATGGTGTTACGCCTTCATTCCACTGCTGCTATATTCATCTGACCACTGAAGGAAGGGGATGGGGATTGATGGGACGAATGGAGGTAGGTGGGGGCAGGATGGAGGGGGGATGAATCGAGGAAGTCAAGGGTCAAGGTGTCAGCTTCCCTGCAATACCCTTAATTATTACAGATAGCGTTTTGTGTTGTTCCAATAATTTTGCTTTCCCACTTTAGTAATGAGAGCAAATCGGAACATTTGCTCTAGCTTTGCTAGGTAACGAGATAATGTACTCTTTCGATTACCTTGATGGAATCGTTCAAGGTCAATTTACTATAGGTGACGCAATGGATTCCTCTTTCATCTCGTTTTATAAAAAGCCATTACCATATTTCCAACTTTTAACCACTTTTAGTAGGGAGGACACACTATTCTGAGGGGCTAACATCTCTTAAAAATCGTGTACACCTGACTATGACTTCAAGGACTTCAGTCTGAATTCAAAGATTTCAATGACTATAGTAAGACTTCAATGAGATTTCCGACTTCTTTGCTTTTAAAGATGTTTCCATGGCTAACCCATTGAATCACACGTATATTATACGTATTTGTACTTGAGAAAATTCTAGCGATAAGTATCAATTCTCCGAAAACCTGGCTGGTTCCACCCCACTGGATACGTCACTAAGCACTCCAACAGTCTCTACAGCGAGTGAAATGTTCATGCCACCATTTGTCGGGAGAACTGCTTGGACAAAAGACTGTCGGATGTTTCCATACCAGAAAAGAGTGTGGGTGGTGCAAAAAAAATGCAAGTATGTCGTCTGGTTGCATGGAAGCCATAATGCAATCTCGATTGCTCTTCTTCGCCATTCGGCACAATGGCACCAGCACATCCCCGCATAACTAGTAAAGTCAAAATTTACTGCCTGTCACAGTTTCCTGCCCCGCATTCAGCGCGAAAGAAGTACAAATTCCCGCGAATTGTTTAATATTCTCTCTTTCTGACAGCTATTGATTAGCCCGCGCACACAAAGCATGAGACGAGCAAGAAGGAGGAGGAGGCAAAAACTACTTCCTCTTTTCATCGGCAAATGAATAAACAGTGTCATCCAATATTTCTCCAGCTAGGGGCGCAACCTTAATGTATTGCATCTATTGCACCCCGAGGCCCCGGGGTGGCGCCGTGCCTCACGAGATTGCAACGAGGCCGCGCAAACACTTAAACCCTCACTGAAACTGCTTAAAGACGCTGCGATGATCACAACTGGAGAAAAAAGGATGCTGGGAGGAGGAGCTTAGTTTTATTGTTCTCCTTGGACTCTGGCACCGTTTTCCAGAGGCGTACTGATGTCGCCAGGACGTTTTCAACGTTCCTCCAAGCATCTTCCTATTCCCAAAGGGCGCTTTATGCAACTTCAGGGACGTTTGATCGCACCCGAAATTACGACACAGTTCATGGAGGACGTCCACGGTTCTCCCAAGGTCGCATTTGGATGGTCTGCATCTTTCTAATGGATTTGTTATTGGACTTTCAATGTTTTAATGAACAGCGCCACCGCGGGGAAGCAATATGCAACTTGGTATTAGCACAGGGCTCCCACCGAAATCTAATGCTCAACTTCCCTGACTTTTCCAGGTTTTTGGAAAAAATTTCCTGGTCTTATAAAAAAATACATGTATAATGTATTTAACTCATTTTTTACTGTAAGTAAAGATTTGCCATGTGGTAGGGGGAAATCAATCAAACCATAGTATTCTTTTTTAATTATTTAACTTGATTTTCACCATCATCATTGCCAAACTGAATTTCTGTTAGCTTAGTGCTATCCTTTGGAAGGGAATTCCAAATTCTGGTGACAGGTAAGAAAAAAGTGCCATTAGAATGGATAAGGTTTTACCGCTTTAGTGATTTCGTCTAAAGAATTACTCCACTAAATTGAAATAAAACAGAAAAAATACAAATTAATGATAGTTTTACAATTTCAAATACTGAAAACGTCAAATGCTCTTTTTAAAATTCTCTGCTGCTAATAATTTTTTCATTTCAAATTTTTGTTTTCTGGCATTTTAGTTGATGAAAACTTCCTTGACTTTTGCTTGAACGTATCAAATTTCCCTGACTTTTTCAAGTTGTTTCTACTTTCCTGACAATTCCAGGTCAGTGGGAATCCTGTAACATTGCTTGTACGAGTCATCTTCTGCTTATAATCGCCACGCATTTAGACACATGCGAATAGTATTCCAACATCCAGAATCTTATTTTGGCCTTGCATGTGTTTTTCCCTGAGTTTCAACGGGATTTGTGGCATCTCAATCAGACTCCATTTACGGACATTTTGAAAGTCATGGATGGCTGGGCAGGTTCAAAAATGTGAACGAAGACTGTTCATCGAAGAATGTCCCCAGGAACATTGGATTACGCGTGCGTTTATTGAGATCCAAGACAATTTTACCCTTGCAATCGAAGCGTTTAAAGGGAAGAAACCCCACCGAACATACGGGTCTCATCCCAGGTCTCCGGGCACTTAACCCAGCACATTCCGAAGTCTACAATTCCCATGTCTGGATTCCTGATTCTGGTTTTACTCCCCTCTCTATGATCTTCCAAATTTGGTGCATGCACGGTGTCCATATATCGATCAGCACAACCATGTGCAGAACAGCAGATATATGTGCCTCGTAGCAGAAATACATTATTTAGATAGCTCTCTCTCTCCCCTTCCGCCTAGATCCAGGCTCCACGCAGCCCATAAAGCACCCAGAAGCGGCCTTTATCGAGTCAAGAGGACACTGATATTGCCGAACGCGAAAATTATGATCCAAAACAGAAGTTAGCGTCCCAATTTTTGCGTTTCGGAACAGAGCGCCGAGGATCCATAACTGCGCCGAGCGAAAGCACCGCCAATTCAATAATCCGTTTTCAATTCATTTCACTCCACTTTAAATGCCAGCGTCATTAAAGCGTAATTAGCTAATGCCTGCCACGTATATAAATTTGACACGCCAGATGCATTTCAGGCAATCGTTAAATGGGCAGGAATCATATCATTTCTGAAACGTATGGATCCGATGTTCGATCCTGGCGCGAGTGGGTCGGTCATGTAACACTATCTAATGAAATCAATTTGTGGTCAGGTTTGGTAACTTCCTGTGCTCATCGTCCTCTTGCAACATAGCTAGCGCAACAATGCATAGCTGCCCCTAACGTTAGGCAAACATTGCTTGCTTTAGCGCATTGATGGTTTGCGGACGTTATTTTCTTCGGTTTTAAAAATATAGGACAAATAATCTACTCATACATTTTTTATTTAATCAGTCAATATCAATACCATATTTAGTTTATCTCGTAAAAAATGTTCATCCGCTAGGGTCGATCAAATTTCATATAATCTGAAAATACATATTTACAGTATATAAAAAACTAAATTTATATGGAAAAAAATTGGTTGTGACCATCGTCGAAGGTTTCATGAAGGAATAACATGGTTTTAGAAAGTTGCTTGCTGGGTGTTGTTCATGTAGGCCTATAGTTAAGTTTTTTATAAATAAATGGGACCGTTTGAAATGATAATTAGATCATAGTGTATGATCAATTCTGCAAGACTGCAAGGGATAAATAAATGTAGCATCCCTAATAAGCAATTGAAGCAAATGCAGTAAACACCTTTTTCATGGTGGGCACTCTTTGCTTAGCCAGTTATGAAACCAGTTCTTCAGACCTTAAGCGATCACTATGAAATTAACATGATCGTGTACGGCTGACGAGTAATGAAGGAGTAATGATTATGATATTTGGTAGTCATCAGTAACGATGAAAATTGTTTGCTCTTCAAAGAGAAGAACACCCAACACAATATCCGTCAAATTGTGCTACCCAAATCGATGTTGCCAATGTTAGCTTACTCTAGAAAGATATTTAGCCCGAAAGAAAAAAACTATTTTCTGCATAAAGTTTATAATTCAAGGAAGACAATAAGGGATCCAGAGGCAGCACCATAGACATCACGTTAAGGTGAAAAGCACCGCTGGAGCTAAATTTACACTATGACACTTCTGATGAGCATGAAAAATGAATCATCTAATGTGAAGATGAAAGCTAAAGATGTTTCATCTCAATGTTGGATGAAGCTCATTCTGAAGCTGTATGCTTCTAAAAACAATGGCATTTGATAAGTCTTGCCATTTGAAAGGAATTTTAGATTTAGCATGTGATTATTTATAAGAATTACATGTTCTTTTGTTCGGCTCTGTTGTACCGTAAACCATAGAACATTCTGCTATCCTCATGGCAACTTTCCAGAGCTCGAAACATAGACCTCCACATAAATTGTTTCTCAAAAAACAATTTATGTGCGAGCTCTATTTTCATCGATTTCATCCAAAGCAGAAAGGGGGTCAACTTCTTTCATCGTTCAATGTCGAGGAATCAAAAGAGAAAGACCGTTTACAATTGTCACTTTGGATGCACAGTACAGTGTACCTTCTAGTACCTTCCAAAGCGACAAGTGTAAACATCCTAAAATTGGCCTGAATGCCTTAATCGTTCACTATCAATGCTCGATGAAAACTGAACGGCTGTCTACACCTGTCACTTTCAAGATTCATCGAAGACGATCATCTAAAGTGACTAGTGTAAATTCGCCTTTGGAGTTTGTTTCCATCGAATAGCAAAAGCGGGCATTGGCAATGTGGCAGCACCAGTCACGTGAAGTAGCATGAAAAAAGTTTCTTCTTGCCATAACCGTTTGGCAAGGAAAAGTTGGGGCGAACCCCGCGGGTGACCCGGGGACAAGGGCCGCCCCGAGTCCGCGAAAGGTGCCATTAGGGTAATCCCCGTACCTCGTATAAAAATCTCACCAATCTAGATCGGACATGGAGGCACGCATTAAGCAAAGCCAGGGCCATAAAACAGGCCGTGAAAGTGGAGGCCCAGGCCGGCAGAAGCGCAGACAAGATCGTCGGTATTCAGAGCACAGCCCAAAGATCAGCGTTTTACGACGCCATTGCTGGTCAGCCCCGAGTCCAATCTAAGCTTGACCACCGGAACACGCCGTCCGAACGACCGCCGTAATGAATAAAACGCCACTTGATGAACCCGTTCTCAAGGGTGGCCCGTAAAAGGGGATCAGGCAGTGGCCATCAACGCGAGCGATAGGGTTGAGAGCCCACGACGGCCATCTTGCTTTTCTTTGTCGCATGCGCCAAGATGGCCGCTGCCGATTCATTAGATGGCCGCACGCAGCTCTATTTAATTAAGCCGGCTCAACGACAAGGCAGCCATGCCACTTAAGGCGGTCGTAAAGTAAATGCGAAAGAAAAAATTAGAAAAGAGACCTGGATCAGCGAGAAATCTACAATGCATGACATAGATGCCTGCGGTTGTTGTTAAAAAACGTTACAAAATATTTAAGGAAAGGTGAAATAAACGGAAACGATCTCTGGATTCTAAAAAATGAAACACGGCTTAGACGACTTTCATAAACGTGACCATTGATTTGCGCCAGCATTGTTTATTACCCAAAACGTGCAATTTCAGGGACATTTTCAGAACGGTTAAAATACTACCGTCACGCGGAATCATGAATTCCCACAATTTTAAACTCACAAAATTTAAGTAACAGTAGCTGTAATTATATACACTGTATCCGTGAATAAAGTGAGGTTTTGAATTTCACGAACTGCGCTTTTCTTAGTATTTTCACAGTATAAGAATTCAGTTGAAAACAAATTTTAAAAACTGTGATTCTAGAAACAGACTTGAAACAAACTATTTCAGGGATTGACAAACAACAAGCCTCATCTCCATTATGCATAATAGAAGCCGCAAACAAAATCTATATGTTTTCTGTTAAAAAGATAATTAACAGTTAGTTCAATTCCATTCAACTCAGTACTCTACTGTCAGCAAGGACGGAGGAATTGCGTAAAGTGAAAAGGCTTTCTAAAATATGCTTGCTCTTGACAAAAAGTTTAGAATACAAACAAACAAGCTCTGCTTTAACTATTTGTTTTCACAAATTCACTTTCCTTAACATTCAAAAAATAAGCTCGCCTAAAGATGATGCTGAAAAGCATCCGACCGCCAGGGGGCGCAAATGGAAAGCTGATCCCGCCCTTTGACCTGGAGGCGTGCTGCGCGAGCGTCCAATTAACTTCTCAAAACAAACAGGCAAGCCTGATTGAAACTCGGACAAATTAATTCAATTAGCCGTTATGGAATGCTCGTTGTTGTTCATTGCTGCAACACGACGAGGCGAGATGAACGTTTTAATTATGCAAAGCCCACGCTTCGAATTCCGTTTAATTAGGTTTACTTCGTCCAAAATGTGACAAAGGTGGAGGCCCCATGGGGCACGAAGGAGAACGACGAACACGGGCGCGTGTGTTAGGTCAAAGGTTGTCACAACACACGCTTAGCACAAACGGACTTCGATCGAGGCACGCAGTCATCGCTGTCATAACGAAGTTGAGAAGAGTCCGAGAGATTATGACGGCCATTTTGGGAAGCAATTACATGTAATTTTTTTAGGTTTTTTCTATAAGTCAACGCATCAATAAACCACACGGTCGTACCCTTTGAATCATTTCGCCATTGCCACACAAAAAATACATTATCCATTCTAGAGAGGGATCGACCATTTTGGTGTGCGAAGCACTAGCATTTTATTAACACTTTCTGAACAATTTCAATTTCACTTCACAAACCATCTTGACGCATTTTAGTCACTTTAGTCAATTTTGCGTGCGCATCGTTGGCACATCCTAATTTGAATTCTAAATTCAAATCCCAACTTGAATGTTGGCCATAGTTGGACACTACATGGGGTCCGGAAGCTCAAGCTGACTAAACCAAAATATCTATAAAAAAACTAATGGACTTATTTTGCAAGTTATATTGCTAAATCAAGCAGTAATTTGTTTGAATCTAAAAAAATCCCATAACTCAATAAGGAGAATATGAAAAAAAATGCCAAAACAGAATAAATGGCATAATTTATTTGTGAATTTTTTGTTTGTTGAGAAACTTTTGAGTTGATTTATATGTGCATCCTGCGCCAATGGCTGACCGTAGCCCAACTAACTAGAGATCAATTAGCGCAATGGAATGATTCTTCATTAACGTTCCCCGTCCCCGGTCAATTAAAGGCGGTGGCCATCTTGAAAACTCAATTATCCTTAACGTTTTTAATTACGGAGGTGCTAAAACGCCTCCGTGCACCGGCTGACAGTCATACCAGGTGCACGGAACAGCAGACACTCCCCCCTCCTACAAAGTGCATTGTATTCCCACGTCCCAACTAACGCCATGAAAAACTGACCAACAAACATTCAGCTTGTCTTCCACCGAAGTCGAGGGGGTGGAGGATGGCAAAACAACCCCCGTCCCACGACTAAATAATGGTAATTCGACGCAGGATGTATATTTCAATGCCTACGTCACGGTGCAATGCGAAATGCAGCCCGCGAATTACCCCTCAAGAAGTATCCCGAGTGCACGGTCTAATTGAAACGAGCATAAATTCAACGTAAGTGCTCGTAAATCAGCGTTTTGGAATGCTGGGGGGTCTCATTTGGGAGCGAATTAATTCTGGTAAGGGGGCTGACCCCTGACCCCTCCCACCCTTGGCCCAAGCGTCCGCCAGGTGCGCTTCCTCAGCTCCCAAAAATAATTGGATTTCAGGTGAGGGAAGTCGCTACTTGTCCCATAATGCACGGCTTACCCGACCCAAAAATGTACAAAATTGAGACTTACCGTCACAAAGCGGAAACGAAAAACGAACGAGATCACTGCGACGACTCTGAACGACTGGAATTCGACACGATGATGACCTGTAGAAAGAAATACGACATCAGCGTTTACGAACAATAATCGGAGCTGTACAATAAATGCTGTTTAAATCGACAATTAAATTACATGTAAAGTGGAGTTTTGTCTAACCGGTCTGCTCTTAAAGAAAATCGGAATTATGAAAATTATGACGGATCAAAGTTACATGTACTTCGAGAAAGTTTTATTTATTTTGGGTTTCCAATGAATGCATTGAACGTTCTTCTAAAATCGGTTAATAAACAAAATTAAAAAGAAACAAACGTGTAAAACAAACACATTTACACCTACACAAATTTGAACGACAGTTTTGGGTGGTGTTATAAGAATTATATTTGTATAGCCTTATCAAACATTGTGATAGATTTTTAAACTTTATATTTGAAATCAATAGTTGATAAATTTGCATTTATAAAAGAAAAGTTGTAAAAAAATAGCATCGATACGGGATAGATGAAAAGCCTTTTCCGAAGCGTTTTCTTGATTTAGTTTATAGACGATTTCTTCTCGTTGATTCAGATTGTATGCGACCGAAACATGAATGGAGATAATCATTTCAACACTTTTCATCTATGTGTATACTGCATTAGCATTACATTTAAAATATAATTATATTTGAAAATGCTTCATTTCCATTTCTTCGGTAATTAAATAAAGTTAAACATATCAGCGCTTCTGCCGTAAACTGGTGCAAACCGTAAAATACACACTGCATGTCGCAGCCTGATAGTGAAATTCAGCACTTCATGAAGTGTCCAAACACATGTCTCATGAGTGAGTGTAGCTTCTGTCCAAAAACATTGGTGCGTCAGCAACAGGTTTGAAGGATTCTTATCGATCCATTTTTACGTATAAAAGACCTTCCACCTCACCCTAACCTGACCTAGTCTAATTTCCATTGAAACATGCAGAACTACTACTTGTACATACAGTTTATGTCGAAACCATTGCTGACGCCTTGTGAAGTGTCCCAATTTCTGAACAGATGGTGACATATTGATGTGGACGATATTATACTGTACATATAAATGCATGCACACATATATATTTTGTCAGATTTCTTTTTGTTTTCAGTCTTATGTAGACGCATGCGTCTTGGTCATTGACTTCGGCCCCAGACCACATATGGACCATCGGGTGGCACATCATTCGCGTTTTTTTTTTTTTGCTGAGATTTTTTTTGTTTGGTTTCTCGCTAAATTGCTTTTTCTTCTTCGCACTCGTCCAAGACTAAACAATGAGTATAATAAAAGAGCGCGCATATGTTATGTTTATAGCCTCGTTTTTTCGTCATAACAACAATGCAAATTTCACCACAAAAACACAAACATAAATAAGACGGAATGCCTTTTTCAAATCCCCGCTTTCGTGGCATTGTGCGAACGGAAGAGGTTTTGCGGGGGGCTCTGAAAATGGCCGACGTAAATGCAGATTTCTTTCTTTTTTTGGGGGTAAATCGTGCTCTTCAAGCGGCTGAAAAATGCGCATGAAAATTCTTTCGGTTGCATGCTAATGTTCACTTATTTTCCAAATCACATTACACCTTATTTTCGAGAGTTTTTTGAGTTGATAAGAATCGATTGCGAGCATTGGCAAATTACGGAAATGTAGCGTGTACCGACGAGCGAGTTCCAGTAATTCTACTGTTTTTTCGAAATAATTAGGCTAAGACAATGCAAGCATAGGAACATCTCGCACCTTTTAACCGGTTAATTGGTCTTATTTCCAAAGGCACAGAACATTGTTGCTGTACATGTTACTTACATGTGTGTCTGTCTTTTGTTCAGAGAACGAAAATACGGATTTCACCTAAACACAACACTTACAAACATGTGAAGGTATCTTTAACTTAAACTTTATCTCAAGTAGCTTCTGAGAAACTCTCCTCAGGTTAAAAAAGCTAAGAAAAGTCTTTCCTGTAACTAACAAAGGAAACCTCACCTTAATTATCTACAGCAGGGGTAGGCAACTTATTTTTCAAAGTAACCACAATTGTGGCGAATGTTTTTATACACTGTATATAGCTAGTGGAAACGCTGAATAGAAATTATTGATTTTAGTCATTATTTTCCCACACAACATTGGCTGAAGAAGATGAAAAGATTTGAACAGTTGGTAAAAATATTTGAAAACATCATAGACCATGAATTTCGGCTTGTCTTTATACAAAATTTGTGTGGAAGTATTAATAATTAAAGCAACGCCATTGGCAAACAATTTCGAAAGAATCATCTCAAGTTATGGTTTTTAGCGAACATTTCTCAAATAAATGCTTCTCACATTTGGTTCCCTGTTTCATGTACTCCCTTTCACCCTCTCATCAGCCCCATTATCTGAACAATTCATTATTTGTGGCGATTGGCGACAGAGTTGCCCACGCCGGATCTACAGTATCTTAAGCAGTTTAGATTTAGAAGACACGGTTCTGTCAAGCGCTTAACCAGTATCACCAACCGGAAGTCGCATCTTAACACGGTTTGGTTCATTGGTCAGCGCAAGAAAGCACGAAGCAACGCCTCGCGTGCTCGATCGTTCCATTCCAGCAAGTTTTGGCGAAACTCGCTCCTCTAGGGCTGTTCCCATCAACGGGTTCGCACCCCGAACCCCGCCGTACTCTATAATTACCGTCGACGAGCGTCTTTTATCGGCGGGCGTCGCAAGCCTCTTAAGACGCAAATGCGACAAAATGGCCGCCAACGATTAGCGAAACGAGCAAAAAAACGGGTCTTAATTCGAGGAAAATCTGGCGAGGGTAATGGGAGCAAGTCAGGCAGATTTCCTTTTCATTTCTCAAGAAGCGATTTTAAAAGTCTTAATGCATATGAGCGCGCACCAGCGACTTTAAAGACGCTCCGATAGACGTCTTGGAAGCCTAGGACAAAAAAAAATGAGAAAAGGAAGAAGAAAAAAAGACAAATTTCAATACGAAAATCGATAGGGAAACGTTTAACATATCCTGCGTTACATTCGCTCGCCGATTCCAAATGGATGTTGCACCAAATGTCACGATGTTAAATATGCGGCCCAGACGAAATGTAAATCACGAAGAATAAAAACGCGCAAAACGCTAATGCAGACGTTAAAACAGCTTCCGGAAGTCGAGATGCTCGGAGGAATTTGCGCTCGCCAAAAGTTGAAGCCAGATCGACTTGCGCGCATCTTCCGAGTTGGAACAGAGTTTCAAACCCTTTGAAGTGGCCTTAATATTTATTCGGTATACGTACCAAGCCCGCGGTTTTCTTTCCTAAGAAAGATTTTACGTGTTTAAGTTTAAAACGCTTTGAAATTTCGTCTCCATGGCACCCAATCTCATGAACCCAACACGAGGTTTAAAATGTAAATATGATCAAAAAGCAACTACATGTATGCATGCACACTGAAAGGTAGACAGAGGTTAAACACTGCAATTAAACCTGAATCAACATTCCACACATACTTTTTCTAACACGAGCACACATTGACCAAGGCTTTCCTCGCATGAGCGTATTTAACAGACCGGTACTAACAGAGCATGGCCAGTATGCCTGATACGCACACAAAATTTATTGCGAACTTGCACGCCAAAAACATTTTCGAAATGAGATAACGAAAATTCTTGCTCGTAACGTAGTACCGGAACGCGTGTTAAATTCCCCATTCTTATTATCATGAGATTATCTTAAAAAAAAACATGAGCAAAAGTATGTCAGATCAAGTATTTGTCCACAGAACAGGTTAATATTGTCAGAGCCACAGCTTTCAATAAGTACGACAATTTGGTCCGCATATCCTCCTGTGGGGACTGCGTCCATGGCGCGGACCCGTACTCCGTAATTTATTTCCTAATTACCCAGGGAGGGAAAATCCCATGTCTTGGTTCCAAGGCAGCCTTGGCCCATATGGACCGCGCGGGATGAAGATTGGCGTCGCCCGGGCAACGCAGATGTTGCTACAGTCACCATGGCAACCGCATTGTGGAAGCAACATTGCAGCTCGGCACAAATAATCCTTCCTAGCATCATTACATTTGAAAAGATTCCGGCAAATGATGCGACGGACTACAAATGCCGAGCGCTCGCAGAGGGGATTTACTGCCGCTTCCCTTAAATTATGCAGTTCACAATCTCACAATAAAATAAACCCAGATTTCGGATTTATCCATTGCAGGCGGGCGAGGAACGCGTGCGCCTCACGCAGGTTTTCTCGAAAATCCGTTTTTACGGCCACCAGGAAAGATTTATCCAGATTTGGTGATTAGATTAGGAATCCTTTGGCCCTGACGGACCGTTTGACTACCTGGACGACAGGGGCACGATGGAAATAAAGCGAAATAAACGCCCGTTTGTTCACCCGTTCTATAAAATTGCACGTACGTTTCCATTGTGAACTTGCCCGAACGAATGAAAATGAATGCGTGGACATACATGAAGTGACACATAACAGTTTCTTCTAAATGAGGCTTCAATCCTTCGGGTTCAATGATCTCAATGGGTCGTATTAATACGAATTTTTCGTAAATTTAACAAATAGGTTAAAGGAGACATATGATTACAAATTGGTGTAAACCAAAAAATTGTTCATTATTCGTCGTACAATCTGATATTTCGTGATTACTGCTGATCAGTTGAGCAATCAGTTGCTGGTTGTAACCAATCCAGAAGTAGGCTGATTATTAGCCTACTCTATCGGCCTATGTGCAGGGAGAAAAATTCCGACCTGGATGCTGATGACGTGGATAAATAAATCAAAATTTGTAGTAGATGCGTTTTGCATCTGCTTTTTCATTTAAATGAAAATGCCATTATACATTTCAGCGATGGCATCATTTAATTGTCTTCCAACTGGCTTTTGACATTACTACGTAAGTGCGCATTGGTTGAAGTAGTAATGCTATTTTCTGCATTGCTGCTCAATATGGGAAAGATGTCAATTTTTCCTGAGGAAATAAGGAAAAGAATGAGCAGCGTCGCTAATCAGATACACTGAATAACTATTGATTTCCCCATCATTATTGTGTATGTTTGTTGATTTGGGGAACTTAAGCTCTTACCTCCATCACCACTGCATCTGGTTGCAATTAAGATGCATTTGTGTGCAAGTTAACAATTGTTTTGCATAGTTAGATATCAGTTTGAAATCGGTATTAACATAAGTAGAGCTTTGTAATCAGCCTGCCATCTAACTACTTACTGGTGATATTCCATAATATGTAAACCTTGACTAATTTGTAATTAGTTTTTGCAATCAAATTTTTCGGCAACTAATTTTCCCCTCCTAAATTAGAGTTTCCAAAATAGAAAACACATTCTATAGATTTTCTAGGCCTACTAATCAGGGCCAACACTTTATAAATATTGAAATTGAATTGTATTTCCTTTAACTGTTTCACATTCCTCTTTCCATTTTTGGTTCGTTCGGAAATCACTCAGCCTCTTGGAATAATCCTGAAATATATTCAAATCAAACATGTCCCGAATCACGATAAATTTTACGAGTTCCTCGACGGCCATATTTCTCGTTCTTTACGAGTTTCCAAACTCAAAATCCCGTCGAATTTCCCAGCAAATTGATCCCGCTTTGTGAATCTCTTAACCATTCCGCGGCGACCATAGAACAGTCTGAATCACTTTCTACTATAAAGTCTATGTCTGGTTTTGATTTCGACGATTTTCAAGTTCCAGACACTGAAATGCGCGAGGTCTAATCCAGTCCATGCGGTATTTTCGAGCACTTTGAAACGTAATTTCGCATCTGAAACTCAATTTGTTCACTCTTGAGCGAATCCAAGATGGCGGCCATTAATATATTTATCGCATCCACATTTCAAAGTATCCCAATGATTAATGATCTGCCACCAATGCAGAGAATTAATGTTCAGCCGAGCTTCAGCGACCGAATTAAAAGCCCCCGCTTGCACCGCCCCCTTCCAGAATCCCAATTTCAGCAACTGCGCCGCACGCATCAGCGATTCCGCAGAAAATCAGGGACCAATTGAAGGGGTTACCAAAGGGGGGCCAAACAGAAGCCGTTATGTAGCCATCTACGCGTTCCACTCAGTCTGTCATTATAACTTAGAGACTTAATTAACAAAAATTCAACGTCGTTTTTTCTAGTTTCAAAGTGACTCTTGCAGGCCTGCTACGTCCAGCGAATGAAACGAATTTTGGAATAAATTCAAATCGCTGTTGTGAGCAGGGCCGTTCCAGAATCCAACACCCTTCTTTTCATCAGTATGATAAGTTCATGATTCGTATGCCATCAGAAATTACAAAACATTTGCCCAGTTGCGAATGACAGAATGCCAGCAATGGTAAAACTAAAACCAAGGTTATCAATGAAATTAAAAAGTCACAACTGCCCTGA
This sequence comes from Rossiulus vilnensis, assembly GCA_034700785.1. Lineage (NCBI taxonomy): Eukaryota > Metazoa > Arthropoda > Diplopoda > Julida > Julidae > Rossiulus > Rossiulus vilnensis. The sequence goes on along the minus strand of JAQIXS010000801.1, from coordinate 22,662 downwards.
CATTTCCAGGTTTTTCGAAAAAATTCATTCACTTTATCAAAACTATTTATAGAATTAACTAGAAATAATTTGATAGTTGAATAGTTGAAAACGTTAAATGCGCTTTTTTAAATCATATCTCGTACTGAGTTGAGTGGAAAGTTCTCAACAAGCGAATCTTTGTTGATTGAAAATGCATTAACCATTTGTATATTTCCATGAGAAAGAATTCGAATTAACTCCGCAACAGTTACTAGCGCCATCTTTCGAGAGTTTGCTCCTAAAACAGCAAAATAAAGTTATCGATGATGAAGCTGATGAAAAATTTTCCTGGCATACGCGTGAAAATTTTAAATTACCCTAACTTTTCCCTAAATTTTCCAGGTTGTTCCTACTTCCCTGATAATTCCAGATTTTCCAGGTCAGTGGGAGCGCTGCTGCCTCTCCTGCATTCTTGCAGGTGGAAAATGTAATTCAGATGAGCAATGATAACGTAAGTGAAAAAATGCTCAATTTTTATAACTTAGAGAAAAAAAGAAGTTAATATAGAGAAAAACGGAATCCGAAGAAAAACCACATTTCTTCTTAGAGCAAATACAGTTTAAAAAACTAACAATAACTTACATATTTACTTAAGGCACATGGCGTGACAAACAAAAACTGTCCAAACACTCATTATTATGGTAATTGAATATTCGAAAATAAAACGAATATAAAGCAGATACATAATTTTAAAAAAAAATGTAAGAGTGAAGAACTCATAGGAGAAGCGAAAGTTGCTGACACGTTCTAGATGGGCGCATCTCAAAACCTTCATTTTGATATGTCAGGTATGAAGATGAGGTGGTATCTTCCGAATAGATTCAGTTAATGGATTACACCCCCCTACCACATGGTATCCATTTACTGATAGTAGGGTACTGAGTTCAATTGAAATAGAATTGAATTGAGTTCAATGAGCGAAAATTCTCAAGTCTATCAGCCTAAAGTAACAACAGTAATAACTGAAAAACTCGTTGCTGGTTAACGCGCAAGAGCGACGACTAATAATAACATTTAAAACGTTCCAGTTTTCTCGATGAGATCTTGTCGATATGAATTTCCATTCAACCCATTGAAGCTATATATTTATCCTTACCTCAACATTAAAACGTAAATAAAAACCATGCGGAAGAAGCCCTCATACGTTTCGCCCAAAGCTGTTGCGCAAATTGGTGTATTTTTCTCATCTGCTTAGCCAGGGCGCCGCGCCAGAAGCACTTGACGGAAGGAGGGCCAGTCTCAGAGCAATGGCGCTTGGAGGAGCAGGCTCTCGACGGAATTCTAACAAAGCCCCGAGCACGGCAATGCTCAAGATCGTCGAGAGCCTTAAGAAGAAGAGCGAGACGAAGAAAACTGCGCCAAAAATAAGAAAGGCTGGTTTCCTCTCCAGCTGAAAGGCAGCTGCACCTAGCGCCGCAGCGGGCCAGGGCCCAGGCGTGCTGTTTCAAAAGAAGGAAAAGCTGATCAAAAGAAAGATCTAAGAAGAGCTGACTCCAGGAAAAGCAAACAAAAGGCGGCTCCTCGAGGAGTACCATACAAAGACAACTACGCGGCTCCAAAGGTGGGAGTGACACCCACCGGAGGGCCCTGAATCAGCTTATCCAACAAATGAGCTTAGCCAATTAGAAGCAGAAGTAAGCTCATAAAACATTGTCTGCTTTTGCAGAGCCAGATCATGCAAGGAAAGCTAGGCAGTGGAAAACATCTGAAGTATTGGACATGGCCTGTTTTGGAATCCAGATTCCGAAGAAGAAACAAAGTTAGACATCTGGGTAATGGGTTAGTATCAATTTAGGACAGGGAAAGCTTATTGACATGAATCTTTTAAAAAATCTGTCAGATTTGGCATTTCACTTTCTTGCCAGTTTCCACAGACAAAAGAAGTTTGAAACCTGATAAAATGTACATTGTCGATTTTGGATCCGCATTTTCTCCAACCAAGAAAGACACAGCTAAAACCTATTCGTAAAAGGTCACTCGAACACAGTTCAACCAGATGACGCAAACCAAACAATGTTACCAAATACGGAGTTCTGAACATTTGGGAATTATTTTTGACGACATGTAGATACTTGAATACTATATTAAAGCATGGAATTGCACGTCAGAAATTTTCAGTATAATATCCTACAGACAGGACAATGTTAAGAGCTTTCCAAAACTAAACAAATGATATCCTGTAAATCCCATAGACATGATAATGGAAAAAAACCAACCTCCTGCGATCCTGGCCCTTCCTAGGAAACATTTAATAATCCGAAGCGTTACATCGCCTATATAAGACAAGAATAAGACGTCGATAAACGCCAACGCTAAAATCTACATGCACACTGCCAATATCGTACTGCCATACCAATGATAACAGCCCACACGTTGTCGCATGCACCAAACGACATCTGTCCACAAGTTAGTTCAGTTCTTTTCCAACAGAAAATACCAAACTTCGGCTATGCACCTGGGGTGGATTGTTTAGGGCCATTTACGACGCCCGAGGCCTGGCACAGCACGCAGCGCCAGGTTGTTTTTCGTGACAAGCCAAGAAGAGATTCTCAAAAAGTCCCAACAAAGAAAAAAAAAACGCGAAAACGCAAGTGCGATGACACGTGTTTTGTAAACCTCTGCGAGAGCGCTGTCATTGTGCTGTTGTTGCAGGCTCAAGAGAGGGAATGAAGCGAGTAAAAACGAGAAGAAGCAAAAACAAAGTGATGCAAAATAACAGAGCAAAAAAAAAGTTGCTTAGACAGACTATTCTTTTCGGCGCAAAGAGTAGGAGGGCGAGATTCGCGCTTTTCCCACCCAAAATCCCTTTCTTTTCTGGGTTGCGAAGGTGGGTGCAGAGCGAACTCTGGATCTGCGCACGACGCAATTACCAGAGTATGCATAGGCGACAAGGGCTGAAGAGTTGTCAAAAATTCAATGGCAAAAAATGAAAGAAAAGTGAACAAAAAAAACTGCGTCGGAATAGCAAATCTGCCTTCTTATAATCAACTTCTGCCATCCGAAATGAGACAAAGGCACGAGCTCCTTTCAATTAAGCAAGAAAGCCCCATGGAACAAAAACGTACTAAGAAAGATTATGGCGCGGGTGGAGGTGGGGGATGTGCAACTCAGGAATATCTTCATAAGGATATCAATAATAACGAGAAAAGCTTGCCAAATCAACTTTGAAAGATGTTTATACAAAGATACTACAGATGCAAGGCACGGAAGATAAGGATTTTTAATCTAGGAAAGAGAGTAATTAAAAGACATCCCAGTGTCTCAAAGCTGCAAGCGCTGCCGCATGCAGCATTCCGAGCCTATTTCCTCTGTTTCAATTCGCACAATCGCTTCCCTGGTATTCCACAATAATTTTTTACATGTGTTCTGCAAGTTGCATTCCAATTTGGTAGTTTATATAAAAAACCCCTTCAACTAGTCTTTAAGTCTTGAAAGCATTCATTTTTCGATATTCGAAATGAAGTGTTCTTTACTGACATTAATATTTCAGCAAGGTTTTATAGCAGAAAAGTGTAGGCACAGGGTTCTGACAAACATTCTACTGACATTCTCCAAGCAACAGTGCACACCAGATCGTGCACTCAACTCGTTCTAGAAATTCGCCTCATTGCAATAACGACGTCGGAGGAAGATTACAGTCGCAGATCCTATACGCGCACAGTCCGTAGTAGAAAATCAGGGATACCGGTGTCGACTTGAAAATTTTCATCAACGCTTAAGGGCGCGAGGGGTTAGGGATTTATGAAGGTTGTCATTTTCGCCGAACGCCGCACGGCTACATAAACACGTGTCCCAGATATGGCGCGCACATTTCGCCTCGCACCGTCTAAGTGGATGCATTCAGCGGCGATGGATTCAATCTGGAAGATTGCGAAAAAGCTGCGGGTGATTAATGGGTCGAGACTCTCAAGATGGCAGCCGGGGATGTTTATGCACGAAAACGCGGCGTATTTGGCGGGCGCGCATAAGCGGGTTAGGCGCGCAATCTATAAATCCTAAACGGCATTACGCGTCGGGCAAAAAAATGAGGAAAAAATGTGATTTTCTTCTCGTGAAACGTTGAGCGAGCACGTTCGGCAAGTCGCAATTTGGCAAGGTGGGTAGTTGATATGCAAGACGGCCTCGGCGATGATGGGCTCTGAAGATGAGGCATCAATTGCGCGGTAACGAACCCAGTGAAGGTTTCGTTAGGATGCTTTACACCATCGCGATAAAACTCCTTATTCCTGCAGCATGCATGGTTCAGCGTACACTATTTACTAACTACTGCAGCGTATGATGCCACTTGAAACGATATAACATCGCGAAGCATATCTAGTCTACACTGTCTCAACTGTTCAGCGCTGCGCAGTAAAGTTGTAAACTATAATCCGTTTCCGGTGTTTCTTGATGTCCTGAGAGGAAATAAGAAGCACTCCTCTTGACTGCAGGAAGACTGATTTTAAGGCTGAGCCGAAAAAAATGCCCACCATGCAACGACTTAGTTTTTTGCTTCAAATACTTATAATTTCAGAATGTATTTTCCGCCGTGTAAAATTGGTCGTCCACTAGTAGATTCGATATGTTTTATACTTTTAAAATGTTTCTTTTATCTATTAAAATCTTTTACAATTTTAAGAAATTGAAAAAAAGGTTATGCAGCCCGCAATGCGATGTTGCATTTCAGAGAAGAAGCTTTTTAGGGAGTCTATTTATGTTTTTTTTTTCTTTCTTTCTTCCAAATGTGTTCATTTTTCTATAGATGCAATGGCCATCTTAAAATTATGAAACGTAAGCAGACGAGCAATTGTGCACCGGGGGAAACTAATTCAGCAATTACAATAAGTAATTGAAGCTGAAAATGTGTAATTCTCTGCATGGTAAGCTCAGCCATAAATTAATGAAGATCCTACTGCAAATCGTAATCGTAAGGTTTGTGGCGAAGTACTAAATCGTGACAATGTAAATCAGTTAAATTCAGGTCACAAAACTATCATTACACTCAGTGTCGTTGATTTTATCAGCATTACATTAATTTACCTACCCTATCCGCATACAAACGAGTATTGTTTAGTTTGTATTCTCTGTAATGTCACGTTATCTAACCAGCACTATCGAACAACAACATTTATAGCTTCTTATCCCCTCGCTTTCCGTGGACGATTTCAAAGCTGGAATCGGCCACGACATCAAATGAACCAAGAAGAATTCAATTCAGTCACCGATTAATCAACTCCAATTTCGATGAATAGCAGGGGTTCCATTGAAAAGTGCCCAGGAGAGTCTAAGCGATGAGCGCCGCTCCGCACGACGTCCCACCAGCGAATCTTCTGGATACCGGGAACGACAATGCACTGAATGCAGCGGTTGCCGTTGACAATGCGGTCAATTCGGTTGCCAACACGGTGCTAATGAGCCGTTAAAAGTCCTCAATAGCGCGTGCGATGTCGATTTACTCCAGCCATCTTGAACACGTGCAAAAAACCGCCATTCGTCTTTTCAACGGCGAGCGTTCGGTAGGCTGTAGCCCCAGAAGTAGTTCCCAAAAAACTAACCCAAAGCAGCCTGCCGGAGCGCGCAGTATATGCTTGAAAACAAATACTTCAAACCTATACATGTACCTACAATATCAAATAATAGCATTTAAGATTGAATTGAGCATTTATAGAAAATGAAAAAACCAAGGATTTGTTGTCAGAATCAGGCCCATGCGTGAGATTCCCAAATGCATCTCAAAAAGACAATTTCTTAAGGATGGGGGAGGAGAGAGGAAGCGTTTTGAAATCCTATGAAGGAAGTGAATTTTTATTCCTAACTGATATTAAATATTTCGGAAGGAATATTCAATAATTTTAATAGGAAAGCGGAAGACGTCCATCATTTGTCTGTGAAATAATAACAATCACAAATGATGGATTTTGTTGCGAGATTTTTCATACAAATTGTATTTATAAATAGAGCCCTGCTTACAACGGAACGACTTATGTAACATTTATAGGAAAAATAAAGATGCAAAACATGGCAAAAATACACATTTTACTAGTGACTTTCTATATAACATTGTAGATGATTTCTAAATCAGGGGCTAGATCACAGGTAACTAACAAGGATCTTAAGGAGTTAAACCAAACTGCTTTAGTATTTTCCTAACTTAGCACATTTCAGGTGAGTTTTGCCCCCAAAGAAGGGGGCGTAAACTCCTGCACTAGTGCAAGGGCCTGGTCACATTAGTGTTTGCCTGTTTGCATCAAGTCTCTCAATCTCGATACATTTTCCAGACAAAAATGTTCGCGAGCATTGCATCGCTCTCCAGTAATCACCAGAGCGTAGAAATAAACTCAAAACACACGCTCTGAGTCACACATCGTTTTTGAGATAAGCCAAACATCTCGATCGCGGTGCGCCCAGTGACTAAAACGCATCTTAGATGGCGCCATAGGTCAGTATCTCCATTTCGTAAACAAGTTAGCAACGTACGGAACCGTGCCAACAACAAGGAAGCCAAAGGGTGGAAATTAATTAAGTCTGCGCCACAAAATGGCGGCCGGGGGTTAATGGGATCACAGTTAAGCAGAACGCGTTGCAATTCATTAAGGCTTACTGGAGCCAGGCGCCAGACCATTTGCATATAGGGTAATGAGGCGCGACGCCCCTCCCTCGCTCGGATTATTCATGGCTGGGTGAAACAACGCAGATGCGGCTAATTCGGCTTGACCTCCGACCTTCCCGTCGCAAGCTGGAGCTAGTGTCAAGCGCGGGGAGGCCCAAAAAATGATGCCATCAGGGGGAAGTCGACGGAGGACCCCTTGACCCCTTTACATCTCATTACGGCGGCGTGAATGCGTGTTTTACGCACGTAATTGCGAGAATCAATGCAGATTCGCAGCAGCTTGCGGAGAACAATGCAATGGCAGGGGATGCATTTTTCGAAGTTAGCATTTTTACGGAGCTCCTCACCGGCCATGAGTTCTACAGGCCTGGTCACTCCAGAGCTCCGTAGCGCTTAGGAGCCTCAGGGACGATGCGCCGCACTATGTCAGACGTGTTAAGGAAGAGCCTAAAGCATACCCACAACGCAAAATAGAAAAATAAAAAACCTTTTATACCTATAGGTGCGCCAGTTTCTTTTCTCGCAAGTGTAATTTCAAAATATCCGGCTTATTTATAGAAAATTAAATCACCTGGAAGTAAATGAAGAAAAAGGAAGAAGAGTAAGAAACAAACAACTATGCGACCTCCTAACCAGGGGCTTCCTTGCTATGCAATTTTGCACTGCGAGTTGTATAATTTTTATTTTCTAATTTACTTAATGTTTAATAAATAAATCAGGCAATCTTAAATTATAAACCATTGCCGAAACCTTAGTGGTCGACCAATAGGAAAAATAAATTCAGCTTCGCTAATTTTTTTTTAAACCTAGCATATTTGAAGCAAAATGTGTAAGTAATTTTTGTGCATGGTGGGCATGCTTTTAGGTCGGTCATAATGAGCCCAAAACAAAAATTTTAAACAAATTACACTTTAGCTGGAATTAATCCAAATTGTCAGTTACACAGCATACTGTATGTCAGCGGATTTGTATGGGTAGTTTAATATACAATATTTCTTTAAAGACGTTTCAATTCTGTGCAATTCCCACATTTACAACTTTATCCATTTTACAAAGAACCACTTTTAATCGCCAATTAAATCAAGTCTTCCGAGTCTGGTTTAGATGTCCTTTGCAATTTCAAAATACGCACATCAGGTTACCAGTTTTTGTTTAAAAATAAATAGCAACTAGACAACTACGTTGTAGTTAACAAAGTCGTGTTATATCTCGAAAACCAAGCAGGAAGCACAATCTCGAAAACGAGCTTATCTTGATGAAGGTACGAAATGAGGAAATTTTCATGAAAAAATGTACGTCTGACTGAACAATGTCTTAGTACAGAGTCAAAATTGCCTTTTTTTGAACTTAAAATTTGGCCAGGGGCAGACATTTTTTTCTAAACTCATTCAGCCATTTCCCCATTTCCTTCGCCCACGAGAGGGCAAAAGTAAAAAAATAATCATAATAATTGCATTTCTCGAATAATCGTATAATAACGTAGGGATGAAGAGCGGCTGTGTAACCGTTTTTTTCTTTAGCAAATTTGTATTACATTTGGCTTTTATGCTGGCTCAAAAAATTAACCCGCCCATTCCAATTATAAAAAAAGATGGCTGGGCAGGTGTCTAATTGAAGACGGTCCACCGACATTTTATAATGTTGTAAAAAGGAAGCAATTTCGAGGAAGAAACGAGCGTGGAAAATGCCTGTACTTAACCTCTTGGTCGGAGGAAAATGGCGGTGAAAACGTTTCCAAATGAAAAAAATGAACATGCAATTTAATCTACGAGCATTATACGCCTGCGCAGCTCAAATATATGGTTGTCGGCCATCTTGGTTCATCGGTTATTTTCGCTAGGCCACCTTTTCAAACTTAAACTTTGTTGGGTCGATATGTTATCTGAAAGAAACACATCACAACATTCCAGGGTTCCCATCGAAATTCAATTCAAGACGTCCCTGACTTTTCCACGTACAACTTGTAAGTTAATTTTACATCTCGACATGACATCACGACAGCCAAGTTGGGACTCCTCGGCGGACACCAGTACAAATGCATTTTTTTTCGCAAATTGCATGGGTCTCGTTGTCCTTAGTTTCGATATGTAGGCTATTGGACAGAGTTATCCGAGGTGCCTCCGAGAGACGGATGCACGAAACTCCACAGTTAACACAAAACAGTACGGTCAGTGGAGTCTGTCAAATCAGAACTACCCTGGAAAAAGCAATTCGAGCAGTTTTCTTAGGAAACGTAACCAGGTTTACACAAATGTTGGCAACATCTACAAACGTTCACATCAGGTTCAGTCCAAGCAGGTCACGTGCCTTCAGGGGAAAAGTTTTCAAAAAGTAAAAGTGTCGGGGTACCGACTTCCCATGATCCCATCTGTTCTCTCTCCATATCGCTGAGGAAAAGCGGCGCTGTTTTTGACGACGCATATATGGGACAATAAAATGCAAATTGTTTATAAACATGGCATAAAAATGACACATAAAGCGAGGCATCGCGCTTCTTCCGCTTTTATTGTCTGTATGGTGAGCGTTTAAAAAGCTCCGCCGCATCCGAACAGGCATCAACAATGCGTGTTGGAGACAGTGCCATATAACACCTGCTACCCTCCTCACGGATATTTTCAAATCGACAGTAATAAAAACTCGTGTCTTGCTTATTTTCGAGCAATTAATTCCCCAAATATAAAACAGGGAGGCAGCTTTCGCCGCCATAAATAACGCTGGGCCACGCCCACTCCCCCCCTACCCCCTCAGTAGCACACTGTAGATTGAAGCAGGCACCATCAAGCACGCGATCAACGGCATTCCCGCTAGGTGGCCTCGTGGTAAAGACATTTCCGGTGTCATACCGGTGGTATTGACCTGGCCATAAGTGCTCAACCACGCCCAATGCCTTCCAGGCATTCATTACATGTATTGCAAATCATTTCAACAAATGTTTTCCAAGTAACATACCTTGATTACCTTCACGCTTAAGTCAAAAAATTCAAGAAACCGATTTTCGTGATATCGTGCCCAAATAGCTTGCACATGTGTTTCTTTCTGGCAAGTCGCAGATACAGTATACAGTGCAAGCTCGATTATCCGAGGTAGTCAGGAACATGAGTAACTCAGATAATCAATTTCCTCAGGTAATCGAAAACATAGTTAAAAATTATTGTGTTCGAGACGTTCTTCCCCTACCCCGGTTAATCCGAGAGTATTTAGGAAAGTTTGTTTTATGTTTTTGAATGTTTGGAAAATGTATTTAAATTTGCTTAACAGTGAACTTAATTAACCTAGAAAAATGCGCTTCCAGTACGTATTCATTTGGTAGCCATGTTTCATTTGATATGCATCCTAGTATATCTTGTCAAATACAATTTTCAGCGTATTTAGACTGGGCGATCAGATATGCAGTGTTTGCCAGTAATATTCTGACCTGAACCCATGATTTACCTCTGCATGACAGCCAGAAAAGCCAAAATATGCCTGTGTATTGCCACGACTTTATAGTACATTAAATACATACACGTGTGAATTTTAAATTTTCTTTCCCGACAGATTAACAAAGTTGAGGTATAATGGGAAATGTGATTCTTTCCTCCTCCTTTCTTTCCTTCATTATTTCTTAGAAAAACAGATCTTGGTGAAGCAAACATTTAGATTATACTTTGTAATATCACGTCCTAACAAGAAAATTACTTGGCATACAAATCTTGGTAAATATTTGAATAGTTACAAAAACCTTAAATTTCCTCTACCTGAGATTAAAATTTTCTTTCCTAAGCAACAATGTTTCGTTAATATAAATATTCCTTTTTTAAAAATTAAAAATGAAGTAAATATTTGTTCTGCAAAAACAACATTGCTTCGATGTTTTCCATAATCGGAAAATGATCTCTTATAATAATACCTTTTGACTGCATAACTGTAGTCCAATAAAAAGAGCGATTTGGTCTGCCGAAAAATGATGCAGAAACATTTTATTTTCGAAAGATTTTTATGGTTTTAAACCTTCGGGCAATCTGCTAAGAGTACCTTCATATAATTTTCCCCTTATTAGAGAGATATTTTCCCCTATACATGTATATCCCTCAAAGCTATTCAAACATGTTGGAAAACATGTTCCAAAAAATTCAACTTTTAAATGTAGTTCATTGTGAAATTTTGAATAGTATCGATTGTCATCTTCTTAACTTGCATTTCCTCTTGCAGATACCTTTAAAATATAGTAAGGAGATGTGGTTTAAACCTTAACAATAAATAAGATTTAACTGTAGAGGAAATGCAAGATATGCAAGATCAGGATCATTTATAGCCTATATGTCCTTCTGGAAGGAATTATGCATAAATACTCCTAGGAATTCGTTGGAACCAAAACATTCCAAAATTCCATACTGCTAAACTTAAAAAACTGTTTTCGCCGTCATAAATGCTTTGTTTAATCCCATTCAAATTATTTATTGTCTTGTTCCATTATTTATCCATCAAGCAGCAAATCACATTTGACAAAAAACATTACTGCACTAGAATTAAAATATCCATTAAGTCTACGAAAAAAGCCATTAAAAAAAATCAAACTTGACAGTACATTAGCAAGCAGTTCGGAAATACTTGTAGTAAAAAATGGCATTTTGGGTAATTTAAACACAGGCCGTATTTAAACAAGAAGAATGACAATGAAAAAAAAACAGAATGCTAATATTCATACGAAAATAATGGCAATGAAAAAATAATAAAAGAAAAGAAAAAAATATTAGCAATTCATAATGTATAGTTTTTAGAAAAGTAATATCGCGAAGCTCATGAGCCTAAGAGCTTTTTTTCTTAAAATAAAATAAATTACTTTTTTGGAGAGATGGCAGATAAGCATTAACATGCCGGTTTAAGCTTTTCTCCTTTGTTATTATATTACTCCTAATATGGTTTTTATACGATTATTTAGGCCTTCAATAAACTATGGATGTTTTCTGGGGGTTTACGATATTAATGCACTTAAGGAACTTTAGAAGATAAAAATCATGATAAATTCATAAGTAATTCCTGTTTGCACACGCGCTTTTATAGCGGATATAAATAAGGAAGTGAACGTATCTAATTATTTAAGGCTCCTTTTTATGAAAATTGATATTGCTTTTTCCTCAGATCGATTCTAATATGCTAATAGGCCTTGCAGAGAGGGAATGCCTCCGCAATAAAAAAAAACACAAAAAAAAACAGAAGGGTAAATTTTAATGTAAGCAGGAATGCATTTTATTTTATTTTATTCAATTTGCCTTTGTCTTTCACGATTTTCAATGAATTCTGCGCATGGAGTTACTGCTAACAGCACTGCACTTTAATTAGCCATCGCACACATTAATCGCATTACGAAAAATCAAGAGTGTAGTATTTTACAAGCTATTTCCATTTTGAAATGCATTACACGTAACTCTATAACAGTTTGAAAACAATACTTAAAATGCACTAACTTAATTTTCGAAACAACTAAAATCGGAGGTAACTTTCCGTAGTCGTTTATTTTATGTGAAAATTAACAGCAACATACATGCAATATACAATTCACCCCCTTCACGCCTTAGAACGAATGCAAATATACATGTCAACCATGCAGACATTAGTCCTCGTCATAAGTTTACCAAGAACATATTCTCTTAACTAATGGAAAATAATAAAAAAAGTAAAAAATATTTGTTGAGTTAATAGTCCATTGAAAACTGTGAGATTTCCAGTAAGAATGGCGTCTAACAGCATTTTAAAATTAAAACAGGTATCCGGCCCTGGAATTTGAATTACAAATTGTTTGCTGCAAATTGTTACAAATGCAGATTCAAGAGACTCTTATTGCACATTTTCCCCTAATTCGACAATAATGCTCTATTTATTATTCAATGAAACTCTTTGCACACTTCTCAAAAGTGTTTAATTTTCATTAATTAATAAATAAAAGTATTATTCGCGAATTAGTGAAGGCGAAAAATGGAAGTCAATTTGCAGTTTTAATTAATTATCGTCACGTTTAAGTGCGCCGCTGCAGTTGGCAACGAAACCAAAGCGAATTTAGAGCTGCCAAAATGGCCCAGGGTTTTAATTAGGTGTACAAATAAAGAGCCAAACTGTTACCACTCAAGCATTAGATCCACGATTAGCATTTAATTGCACGCTGAACAGCGATCGATTTAATTTCGGGAATGGCTTCCTTCGCAAAGTCCAATTTCATCTAAGTATCCGAGATCTCAACTCGCAGGTCAGACACGATATACGGTGCAGTACTTAGACGAAATTGCGTTTTTCTAGCGAATGCAACCGCGAATTCCATCCTGCAGCACCGCGCAAATGAAATCAATTAATTACACGTGCATTACAACGAGCCCCACATTATTTACCATAGCCGCATTAAGGCTTTTGTTTCCCTTCCTGCAATTAATGAGCAAATAGAAATTTCGCCATGAACTCCGTAAATTTCGTGGTACAAGTACCTGTGTGTAGGGAAATGTTAAACCGCTTCAACGGCGGGCCCCACAGTCCCACTCGATAATTAGCGCCATCTAGGGGAGACTTATTGAATTCCACTAAAAACACTTGCACCACTCAAATTCCAGTCAATTTCTATAGCAAAATTTGTCAGCTGTGGCCCAATTGTTGAGTGTCAGGCCTATTGAATGTGTTCCCAGAATGCTTCATATCAAGTACATTTTTGATGGTATTCCAATGTATAAGTACAATCCTAATTCTCAACAAGCTGCAATTTGCCCTATTTAACGCCCAACCCAACTGCTTCCAGCACCCTCTAATCCATTGCTCCTCTCACCTGGTCTGTATGAGCAATTGTACGAAAATAAGTATGTACATGAAGATAATCTGAATTCACAATGTTGCTGCTGCCTATGCTATTTGGAATAAAAGTCGCTATTTCGACTCGAGAAAAAGACTAAAATCCGTCTTAATATTTCCAGTAACATGACGGTAAATTTCCAATCCAAATAGCGTCAAAATAAATTTCACAATCAAATTTATAATTAACGTCAATTTAAGATTATTCGAGCTTAGATTTCATAACTCAATGGTGCCAAAGTATAATATCTCAAGTGACCGATCCCAAAATCGCTTTACAGTTTAATACAGGAAGCATCAGGAATACCCCTAGTTCCTGTGGAGTGAAAATTGACGGTGACACCACAACAACGTAATGCTAAAGTGTGTGTGGCACATACACCGTTTTCTGTTAAGGGCTCATTGCTGTTTTTAAAATTAAACGACAATGGCGTACAACGCTAGTACTTGTACGGGGAAAGGAACCAAATTAGTGCTATCCATATTTTTTTACGATTTCATTATTCAGTTTTTTTTCCCTCTCCTGATAAGCTGATTTTTGAGCACTCTTTAGCGACATTACGGCAGCCATCTTAGGAATCCAGGGCTTCACGGTTTATGCAGGTGTACTACCTGGTGGTGAATGATCTCTTGGTGAGTTATTGCGTTCGAATCCACAAACCCTTTGCCCTCTCTGGTCCACCTTCCAATTTCGGACGCCCTTGGTGGATGGCTCATTCTTGGCATTTCCTCCAATTTTTCCATTCCAGAATTTCCGTTCAGCTTTTTTTTTCCTCTTTCAAATTCGCATTTTCCAGATCCGGTAAACGGATGATGCCATAAAGCCTCGATAATTTGAATTGGAGTCTCGTTGGAGTGTGGCGCTCTCTCTTCCAGTCGCTAATTGAATCGTCGGCATTAAGACGCGCGACGATCTGCCATCGCGTTGGAACACAGCTCGTTTTTCCCCCGCCCGCCAAATTGCATCCCAACAATAAAGAAATGTGGATTTGATATGCGTTTTACGATGGACAAATCAATATGTGCATTCTTATTAACTGCAAATGGGGCCATTACAGCTTATTTCGCAGCGAAATGAATGCAATCGGATGGCGGAACCGGAGCCGTAACGATTCGTTTATTCCATGGTTAGTGCCAATTTGGGTAGAGTTATTAACCGAAGATGCGTTACTTAACGCCGCGCGTTATTGGAGGGACATTAGCATAGCACTTATTTGATTAAAGACGGAAAAGTCCCCTCTCCCGTCCTCCAAATGGCTTTTTTATGCGACTGCATGGGGGCAACTCCGCCTGCACCGGGCCAAAGGTTGGACGGACGGGAGGAACGGGGAGGCTACGCACCCCAAAACGGAGGCCAATAAAGTTCATTAACACCCGAGGTAAACATTTATTCGAGATGTCATAAAAATGAAATTATAAAAACGGCAGCCGCCTCTAAGCTGTATATATTCATGCACAGGGTTATTTAAAATGGGCTTGAACATGTTGGTCTTCAGCTCAAACCATTGAAGATTATTGCCTAATGATACATTTTAGAAATCTCGCGAAAGTTCTGTTTTCACAATAATTTCTGGTGATAAAATAACGTTAGGGGATGCTTTACTAACTTATTTTATTTGACGATGAAATCGAAAATGAGGCCTTTGCGTGAAAATTTACGTTTTTGATTTTTTGAAATGTGAAGATAAAAAAACTTTAAAAAAACACTCACATTTTAAAAATTTTATAAAGTGTATTAAGCATACCGGCACTAAGTTGTGTGGATAGTTGTATTGCAGCAGTAGGCCTACCTTACAATTACAATTCAAATATTTGGAAAACCCATAGACAATCAAATGTGCCCAACAATAACAAAGTGCACAAAATGAATGTACAGAATACTCATTTTCTCAAAAAGTTTAAATTTTGAAACGTGCCATTGTTGCAGCCGGTGAGCGACATGTACTTTCAACGAGACTGTCGATATGTAACAATCATTTTATAACAACCGCGACGTACCTATATTCATGATGATTTTGGAGAAAAGCAATTTTAACAAACAGTGTACTATTTATCTGATAAATTGGGTGGCCTTTTCAATTGATGGATATCTTGCATATTTTAAACAAGTCCAAAATTTCACAATGCAAATGCCAATTTCGTGATTATCAAGTCAATGCAGTAGGCCTATCATTCAGATCATTAAAAATCATGAAAGTCAGCAATTTTTTAACCAACTTATTATTGCTTCACAGCAGAGGTTTACAAATCTTTATAAAGCAGATCCTCAGCGCAGTACATTTTTTTATCGTCTTGGAGGGCAAATGAGGCATGCAGGTGTTGCCAAACCCTACTTAAAAGCACAAAACTATATTAAGTCTCCGTCATAATATTCTTTTGACAATCGCCAAATTTTAAAGCTCATTTGTCACCGCTGACAAATTCTTTCGCATTTGGGGATCATAAATAACTCGTCCTAATTGGAAGTGCAGGTAGTACTGACCAAAACAACATCGTTTCAAATGGGGGGATGAAACAAAGTGGATTAATCGATCATTTGTGGATGACAGAAAACGTGAAAAAGAGATTACGAATTCATGACAATACCAAAGCTCTTTTTCTGGAAAACTAATTTTCCAGTCTACAAAAATAGTTGACGAAGTGAAGGTGGATGGTCTCATTATTAGTTGACGCAAGACCGCCATCTTTATGAACAAAGGAAGAAGGCACATACTGAACCTGCTGTATTCGGTATGTGAATTCGGTGAGTGAAGTCACGAGCATACAATCAATTGCTATTATTTGTTACGCATTTCACGAATCACTATAGCAAAATTACATGTAATCCACACGCACAGGTTTGCTGTGTCAATTAAATTTACTTTATCACGTCATTAATAATTATTGCAAAATTACTTCTGGCAAGAATATTTCACGCACACGTTAAGTAATTTAAGAGTATATTAGATTCGTGGTCATAAATCAGAGCCAGGTAGCAAACCAATAATTTAGAATTTTTGAAGACAATTAAGAGATAATTTAGTTTTTCAATGAAACTTTTTTTCTAAAACATCGGCGCTCGAAAAACTGTTCCCTGAAATAATATTTCTACAAACATTACTTTCGAGTGAAAACATCTTATCATCAACCGTTATCAAACACGTTTACACGTTAAATCTGCCCAAATGAATGGCTTGGAGGAAGCCCAATTTTAAAAATACAATTTAATAGCAAGCATTTTATAAATTGTTTTTGAAATACAATTGTAATGTGAAACTAAATACAACCCCAAATCTCCAAATTCGAAAACACGTAGACGTTAATTGTTTTAAAATACTTTAATAACACAATTTTAAGTTATTTGAAAGTAAATTTAAGTGGGTTTGAATTTCCAACACGGCTCCAATCTACATAAATATACAGTACGGTAACTATTGGAAGTCGCAAAGATTAACCTCAATGCAACATACCAAATTGCATGCACCAAATAATTAAGAAAAATAATCAAATCATTCAGCTTAGTTGGAATATTCAGCATTCTTCGTTTCTATGGTAAAACGTTTATTAATATAAGCAAGGAATAGTAAATGTCATAATCAATTATAAAGTAATGTATAATTTATATACAATGTACGTCGAGCCCTACGAATACACCATGCGCAAATTTTCTAGTTTTTTCCCCCAAGAAATATCTAATTATCTACTTTCAATTTTACATGAGTTACGGTATGCATTTTTAACCCCAAATGTAAACAGAAAGTGCTCTTTGGAGCAATTTTTCATAAATCCAATGGCTTTTGAGCACGAAGGCCTACATAAGTAGCAATCGATTAGTTCAGATACTCGAAAAGATAGCAAACTTGCGTTTTCCTTACCTTCAAGTAACAATGGTCAAATGGGCGTCAGGGGCAATTGACCTGGAAAATTCAAAAGAAAATACAGATTAGACCAATTCCGTTTCTATTTTCGATAGCGTAGAGACGCACTTCAAGTCGTTATCCCATTCTTCAGAGGACTCTCGGAAAAATTACCAGTTTATCCAATTATTCCTCATTATATTTTCAAAATTGAGCTAATTTGTTTATTTCCCAACGCAAGCATCAACTATTGAGTTAAAATTTCACCATGGCTACGGATTTCAGGTCATCGTGTATGCTTACGAAAGCAAAAATATCACAACTTCTATGAAGTGATTTTCTTCTTTCATTTTAATATTTTTATTTTATGCACTGTCTAGACAGATTTTATTACACTTGAAAGACCATCTACACAATTCTAATAAGACAATATATCACAACTTAGTTCGAAAACTCGAGATCCTGTTGTTAATTCATAAAAAAAAAACTTTTTAGCCAAATCCAAGCTTGTTGGAAATCAACCGGCCTGTTCATTTTCGTCTCACCATTCTGAGCGGTTGACATGATTTCAGAAACATTATCCGAAACCATTAAAATTTCCAGTTTTTTATCAAGCCAGGTTGAGAAATCGAAAACCACTTCAGAAGACTCCAGTTGACGATCTGACGCGTTTTGCATTTAGTTATCATTTTTGTGGGTTAACCGCAACACTCCAATTTCGTATTTTCCAAAACGCTGAGTTTCAATTGTTTTTTTTTTATTTTACAAAAATCCTTTTCTGCGATTGTCTGAAAAACTTCCACTCCATCGTTTCCCCAAAATACGTAATTTCTATAAATTTTCAAAAATTCCGAAAGATGAATAGCATACCATACACGATCATTACTACTGTTATTACCTGACAATAACATTACATGTACTAATGATCGTGTAAGGAAAACTGAAATGGAATGTTTTCCAGAGATGATGGAAAGTTTACATGGATGTTGTATGTCTGACAAGTAATAAAGGCGTAATGATAGTTGATATATGTCTCAGGATCGTGAAAGATCTTCTAAAGAACGGCAACTACTCCGGATAAAAAGTAATTTGCTACGACCAATAGTTTTTAATCTTAAGCAATGCACACGAAGACCATTTCTTTTTGGCATTTTTCACTAAGAATTCAATCGACAAGCGTTCCTTAGGTGCAAATGCAGTGAATAACGCTATCTTTAGGAATGCCGACGACATTTCCTTTAGCCAGGCAGATTTGGCATCCTTCCTATCTACCTCACGCACTCGCACTGCTCTTCCAAGCGCCTTGAGCCAAGACGGCCATCTTGGAAATTGGATTCCGCCTATTAGCATTTCGCCTAAGAACGGATTAGACGAGAACGTAAGCCAGCGTTCGTTGTCTCACTTAGCGCAGGCCCATCTTCAAAAAATCCATAACCCAGAAATTACATCTCGATTAAAGCACCTACGGTTATTATCCCCCTTACATGCCAAGTGCATTAAAACATAAGTAAATTAATAATCGTATATCGATTGAAATGCGCCTAATATGGACTTAGGGAGGAAATCCAATAAAAATTTAAGAAAGACGAGCGCGAGCAGTCCCAGGGATTTAAGAAACGGAAATTGAAATGCCTGCCAAGCAAAACGTCGAAATGCGCACCGGCAAAGAGAATATTTGAACTTTTCAATCTTAATCTGACACCAGCCATAAATGAATAATGAGCATGTTGTCTGTGTTAGATATGAGAATTGCTTCCCCCTACATCGCATGCCACGCGAGGCACTCTTCCAAGTGCGCATCGTTCAAGGAACTAAGCCAAATGGCCACAGAGGGCGCGAGCAAAAGTAAGACAGAAACGAAAATGGCAGAAAGAAAGTTAAAGCTGCGCTTGAAATTAAGAAGCAAACAGGTGAGCGGCAGATCTTTCTTAATGAGCGAAATAGGGAGTAGGCCAGTAGCAGAATCGCTAGGGGCACCTGTGCGTGACTTTAAAATGTGTGAGTGTTCCTCTTGTGCATTTCTGTCTTAATCTACGTCATCCTTGGTGTCAAATTAACCGTCCTGAGACGCACATTACGATAAAGTTAAAAAATGTAAAGAAACTGAATTCTTGTTTAAAGATTATGTCTTCGGTTCGTCTTAAACCCATCATCCAAGGTTGAATCTGTTGATTGAACCCTGTTCACATCACTCCAGTAGGCAATTTGAGACAGCGTTATCTACATGAAATAAGAATATAACACTGACGTGCTTATATGTTGCACTACATGTAGTTTCAAGTAATGCTCTCTCAGGAGTTTATAGGACGGTACCAGAACAATTCCGGAATAATTTTAGAACAACGACGTCCAAAAATTGGCTCATCGTTACCACTACATGTAAACACAAAGCAAGTGTCTTGAGTTTGCGATCAACTCGAGGATCAGCATTCGTTTCTATGATGTCAAAAGCATCGTTTCGCCTGGGCAAAATCCAAAAAAGCACCCTGGAAGGGCGCAAGCGCTGGGAATCAGAAACTCCAATGCGGATCATCCGATAGAGGCTGTTACACAAACAATGGGGGCTGGAAAATCCCCTCAAATGCATTTCCTCAAAATGACACCGCATTAAATGGAAGCGAGTCGTAACTCTGATGAAATAACATGAATAATTTATGCAGATTGCAGCGGGACACGCAATGCAGCGAGCACGCAGCTGCGGGTTTAGATCCCTCGTCTATACCAGAGCCAAACGGACTGCTGAAGCTAACGCCTTTTAGCAAATTGAGCAAAATCCACGTCCAAATAGAGAGGATGGTGCAGCTTGGATTTCAAAATCTCGGTGAATCTTTTGCAGAATCACAGAGATTCGCCAGGACTCCCGGGGCACATCTTGTTTCACTCACGCCTAACAGATTCCTAAGCAATTATTCATAATAATTTCTGCCCTACGCATGTCTGCAAAGATCTTTTTTGAGAAAGAAAAAAAGCAATCCGTTTTGCACTAGTTTTGGAAAATGCTCACACCCGATGTTCTCATTCTGAAACGCAACTATTGTCACTTGTAGAAGCGATGTTGCAAGAATTACATGGAACTCAAAGCGTATTTCACTAGAAAATGCATTGAATTTTAGAATGTATTTTTGGCGGTCAAGCATGCATTTTTTCCCGGTACATGTTCGATCAGGCTTGGATTTCCATAAGTGGGTCTGAATGTAAGGTTCTACCACCTTGGCGGTTTCGTTTAAAGATTCCCTCCACCAAATTAGTATCCCCAAATTAAGACTCACAATGGAAAATGGTCATACGTGATACCAGCGTTTCTGATCAAGTCGTTAACTTCCCGAAACATCCAGCTTTCGTTTTTCAGTACCATCTCCAACATTTTTTGTTTTAATTCCCAAGCTTTCCCCGATTGCATTTCACCAATTAGTCTGACCAGAAGACGCCAGGTTGTCTGTTCTAATGGAGGCTGCAGTGGCCGCAAAGTCCACCAGTTGGCCGTTCTGCTCCTAGGCAACCATCTCCCAGAGGCGACGGTTGCCTCGACGGCGCTCTTCGGCCACTCCTGAGGCTTTCAAGCGCTTAAGGATCTAAGTAGGGCGGAAGGACGAAGATTTTTCTATTAATGGCAAGATCGAATTAGATGAAACAATATCAGTGTTGATTCGGAGGAAACCAGTCAACAACCGATCGGCTGAATCCACCCAATGCTCACAGATTATCCAATAACACAGATAGCAAGATGAACATCAAACGGCAAAAACTAAGTAGCAACGGCTTAGGTATACACACGAGACGTGCTCGACAAGCTGATGCCAGAAGAGCGGGGGCAATCCGCGAAATCCCGGGACCAACGTGAGCACATTGCACCGGAAAAGTCCCATGTTTGCCTCGAGGATTTAGAAGAAAATTTGCATCTATTTTAATGGAACACTTCACGGAGAGTGGATCCTTCTGAAAAAGTAATACTTGTAGCAGGTATAACAATTCGCTAAGAAGTATTTTGTATCATGGAAATAAAGAAAACTGCTTGGGGCAAAAAGTTATAATTTGATATTCGGCCGATTTGAAGGTTTTTTACTGTGTTGAAGCGAAAGCGTCTTGAAAACTTATTACGTTCAATAAATGTAGACCTATTGTTTTATAGTTGAATTCATCGATTATTCGTTGGTTCACTGAAACTGATAGAGAATGTTCGAAAATATGCTTTTACGTGGTAATTTTCTCGGTTTTCTGAACTTCCAAGTTATTCTTTATGATTATGTTTACCTCGAAGAAAAAGGTTCATTGCTCAGTATTCCAAGTGGCTAAAGGAAAATATAACGTTTATTTGAAAACATTATAATGTTTGTTACTTTTCTTTGTTGTCTAGTTTTCAATATGACCAACAGGTGTCACTAGGTTAAACTTGTAGGGATCAGCTTCGAGTATTTAAAGGTGTACTCCTTATACTAAACATGTCTATTAGGGTAAATGACTTATAATCACTAAAATTCGAGTTAATCATTTATAATTCTGATCCCAAGATGCATGCATTAGTCTCATCACATTGCGTTTAATGGATTCCTAAGCCAACATTTCAATTTTTTTCAAACGCAAGAGCTTGAATCACAATAATGCAAAACGTCCTTATTAAGTTAGTTAAAAATTATCCATAAGAATTTCTCAAAAATATTTCAATTGCATGGGAAATATTCTTAAATTGAATTTAAGAGTCTAAAATAGAAATAGTAATAGAAAGCTAGCAGAAAACTGATTTACTGAGAATCATAAATGCTCTTTGAAATTTATCTAAAAAAGCATTCAGAATAAATACATGTAGAGCTTAAATTACATTTGAAATTGATAAATGAATACAAAATTCCCTGAAGAAAAAACAAAAGAGCTCAAAAAAGCATCTCTAAGCTGAAATGAAACTGAGAGATATCGTTAAATTGAACGGAGAACTGAACTATCACAAACAGTGAGTAGGAAATTATAATAACATTGCATGCGCTTGCAGCTACTGCACATATTCAATATGGGCATCAGAATAAAATATTGTATGGAAATATCTTGCATTGCATTGTGAAAAAACATTGCTCACAATTTTATGCAAAAACGTTCATTCGAAAAAATCTTAGAAATGCCTGAATAATTAACATTCATACATGAGTGTGTACTGACCGTAGGAAATGCCATCAATAATGCCTTTTGGATAACAGTTTACAAACTGAATTGGATAATTTATCAAAGCTGTTTCATAAGCAAAGTGGCTTAGTGGCAGAATGTCCGCCTTGCATTCGGGAGACCAGGGTTCAAATCACTGGTCAGCTATCCTAAATGTTTTCAGATGAATGCTGGGATACCATGCGTGACATACATAGTTACATCAGTTTTATGCATCATTACTTGCATCATTACTTGCGTTACATCAGTTTAATG
>JAQIXS010000800.1:0-38393 GCA_034700785.1 Rossiulus vilnensis | reverse complement strand
TTATCTCCATGTTTACCATACCTTGGTAAAATCCCTATAGGAAATGGTGCAACAAAAACCTACTGATCCTCAAGTCGCTTTGATTTAACCTACAATGGTGCAACCGGGCATTAGTGTGCATTTTTGGCACCGAAGGTACATGTAATCTCTGAAATATTTCACGGTTGTAGTTTTTTTTTATGCTGCATTGAAGAGGGCGTCAGTCAGTAAGTGAGGAACTTTACCTTTATACATGTACATGTATACATATATATATACACTGTATCTTATAAATTGGATACATATCCGCATCTTTAAAACATTTGCCACTTTTTATCTTAGTGTAAAAAAGGCGTATGGTTATGTTTCTATTTGTATATGTCTAGTTCAAATAAATGTAATTTTTCTGAAAAAGCTTCATCATTCAACTTGCAGTATTTGACTTACTAGGTAGAAAAGCAATACATTCACTGTTAGCTGATTCATACTTGAAAGCTATTTTAAGCATTTTAAATAGCTTCAGGCTGAAATCGCATAACGAAATACACGAATGAAAGAACCGTCGCCGATTCGGAAATCTTGATCATTCTCCTCCATTAAACACCTACTCGTAGTTTGTTTCGAAAACCATGTTAACGCAAAAGGAAGAATTTCAGGGCTGAAATCTCGGATATTTACAATATGACTATTTTAGTGAACTCTAGTAAAGGTTGTGAATTTTTCGTTGTAAATGTAGGCCTACATTTTTAAATTGATGATGTTGGATTATTCGGTCCCTCACTTTATAGCTAGTCAGAATAGGAGAATGAAGTAAACAAATACAATACCGTATTTAAGAAAATGTGAAATATTTTAATGCGCATGGTTTTAAGACATTGACAAAGTGGCAAGATGTATTCTAGAGAGACATACACTGCAAATACAGCTTTGTAAGTTCACGATATCATAAATGACTTGACGTTTCCCGTTAAAAATGAGAAGGTCGCATTCTCATCCGGTGGACTATTGCGTTTTGATCCCCTAAGGAACAAAAGTTGTTGATTTACTAGACGATGGTTTAGGGAGTGTCCACGCAACTGTAAGGTACACAGAAAGCTACGTAGATGGTGCCAGTGTAATGACCAGCCTTGCGTACTAAATATAAATACGTCTCCTCTGTCCCAGTGCAATTCTTGATCAAAGTACATATGGATTTCACGTCTAGTTGGACTTGAGTCTATTGATCGAATTTCAAATGTGTAAAAGGTGGCTGAAACGGAAAGGAGGAAACTGATAGCCACTTGCAACTCAACGCAAACACCTCAACATGGCCGGGCGAGTTTGTAACCACGAGGGGGTGCTGATGCCAACCCAATAGAAAATTAGTGTAGCGGAACAATTGCTCTCACATCGGCCATTCTTCCTCCGGGTATTTTCATTAGATGTCTTAAGTAGGACGAGGATTAAATGGGATCGTGGATGCAACATCTTCCAGTAAAACAATTAATCCTCGGGAACACTGATCCTTCTGTAGGGTTTCGATAAAACCCAATTTTTCTTCTCTCAATACACAAAAAGGGATCCCAATTCACGAGCATCAATATTGCTTATCCAAGAGTAAACTGTGCTCAAATTAACCAGCTATGATTAAGGCGTTTTACTGCATAAAATCTCGGATTTAATCATTACCACTCCACTAGCTGTTCTTAAGCCGAACACACACCAGCAATTTTGTTGTCAATTTCATGGCGATGTGAGCCAACACAAAACATGCGTTAATCGTCAAGGGTTTAAAATAAACCCGAAATGAAAATTAGACAGATGTGTTGTGATTTCGGTGAATTACCATTAATATTATTACTGTTATTATTACGTGTATTTTGTAATTTTTAATCTTACAACTATTTTAATACCATTTGTGTCCACTGGAATCCTGGGTGTCGTTTTTTCGATTTATTCGCTCAAGACAGGTCTACTCAAATGTTGTTTTGTAAGCGATAATGGGTATACCTCCATTGTAATGTACTTTTACAATAAGTGCCTAATAAATTTTCCCTTCAGTGCCTTTTAGTGCCAGTGGTATCCGCAAAAACCGGATTTTACAAAAGTTGCTAGGAGAGAGGATATTGATAATCTCCGTCCAGGAAACCTTTGTTAAATCTCAGGTTTTTGCGGTCGTTGAAATCTTCTATTCTCCGAACTTTTTGTCAGATGCTTAAATATAACAAGCGAAATAAATGATTGTCGTTTTACCTGCATAAATGAAAGAAAACTCCGTACATATTCTAGGTCTGAATGGACAGTTGTGTTCGTCAACCAAATGTGCGAGACAAAAACAAGCTGTTTTCCATTTTGCCCTTTTATTATCCAGATATCAATCTTTTTGAATTGATTTCTTAAAAGAGATTTATGAAAAATCAGAAGTGAATGTAATTTATATCGATTCGGGAAAATAGCTGGTATTGATTTGATAGATTTGTGATATCATAACTTTTTTACAGATTCGGCCATTATTTGTCCATTATTATTATAGTTTGCTACATGATCAAAAGGCGAAATTTTTAGAAAAAATTAAATTCCAGACCTTGAAAGCTAAGATATGTTTACAGTAGCTTAAAATATTTCATGTTTATAATGAAAGACATAAAATAATATTCGCTGGATAAATTCGATCAATAATGCATAACAATAGTTATTGCTTCTATACTGAGTGCTAATTAAATTGACATTGTTTAAAATAATTTTTGACTAAAACGTGGGCTGTAGTGAGTATATTTTATCTCAGTGTCACTTGATGGCAAATTCCGTCAATTAAATATGAACGTTCTTCAACAATTACATTTTACGAAATACATCTACGTCCTTAATGTATTTGCTGTGGAATTTGAAACTAATCTTAGACATGTATTTATGTGACACGTTCCCAATTAGTGGTGCATTCAGTAGCTGGTGAAATAAAAAATGATTTCCTTATGTTTAGACTGATACTGATGCAATGTTTCCGGACAAATTTGTTTTTTCTCTATTAATGATTGATAACACTCGTTAACGCAGGTTTCAGACTAACCTAATCTCAGGAGTACAATAAGGAGGCAGACGTCTACTTTCATGAAGTTTATATAATATTAATGCCGCTGAAGTAGCACATGCTGGATCATCTCGTGAATAAGCTCTATAATGTGCAATTGTGATACAGCAATAATTATTACCTGGAGACTGTGTTTAATTTATTTTAATATAATAACTGGAGTATAAATGACTGGGTATATGCAGTAGTAAATGAATTATACTTGAATGCACAAACAAGGCCGAATGATTGGATTCTGAATAATGGCATTGCTCTCCAAATATCCTTGTTGGGCACTTCATCGATATAACCTTTTTAGTCTTTTGTCCTATTCCCAATACTGAAAAAGGTTTCTAACTATATATACATTATATGATTTATTCAAACCACGAAGACATTGAAGGCAAGGTGACTTCAGACTAAAATGGTTTTCTGAACATGATTTAAAGCTGTGTTTTCAAGATGCATTTTCGTCACATCGAGAGCAAGACTCAGCACGGTGATAAATTTCATCAAAATCATAAGAGCGCTATTTTCGCGTATTCAAAATCAGAATGGTTCCTTTATCCGTAGCACCTCGTATAGCATAGTACACGAGCCCGTGGTTTTATAGCTATATATGGACGCATATTGCTTTCATGCCCAATGAGAAAAATCTATTGGGAACCATCTATTGGAAAAATATAAACGGCTAGGACTAGGAAACGATGTGTTTCCTTTCATAAGTCATCAAATGAAAGTAAGTTAGATTGGGTCCTACATTATCCACCATCGTTCTCGCTTCCCTTCCTACTTTCAGTTACCTTATGTGCATTACTATATGCCATTATATCTAACAATTTCAATGGATATGTATCATCAATACATCCCTCAGTATATACCCAAAATGCAAATGAATCCGATTCCTGAATAGTGTCTACCTTCAGTCGCCTGAATATAAAACTCGTAAAAGCCTCCTTTTCAAATAAAATCCCAGTTAAAACGACGCGTACCGCTAGTACAGTTGGAATACATTCGTTTGAACTCTTACTGAAAACGAAGAACACCTCTCTAGCGAATTCGTGTAGAATTCCATTAATATGAAAAATATTTGCAAATGGAAAACCTATTCCGAAAGCAATAATTCAACTTTCTTCTTTGGAATGCTACATGTATATTACACGTAAGTAATCAACGTAGCATACATGTACATAAAGGATACGCAAATACCCTCCGACGTACTGTACGTCAGAAATAGTGTTTATATTAATAAACATCGGTGTTCCATATGAGCACTACAAGTATTGTCGTTGAAAATATCATTTAGCAGAATTTTTCTTGAAGAAAAATATTCGTACCATAATGCAGGTATGCCTGTATAAATTCAATTTAAGGTATAATAGACTCCATGGTGTCAAAGGACGTGTAAAATACTTTTAATTTGGACGTTCATGTAAAATCTTCTACAACAAAATTGCGATGATTTATACAAGGTATTCAATTTAGTTCACACGGGCCGCGATTGTGAAACGTTAAAGCTTTCAAAATCGCATGAAATACATGCATATAATTAAAAGTAACTGAATGATATTTAAATTTATTAATCACATTATTTCTGTACTTCGTTTAGCATTATATTAAGAATGTGAGGTTTGAAAGTATTGAATAAAAATGGTAGGCTAATAAATGATCAGTACATGAGTGCTCATAACTGGAAATTTGACCGGAAATACGTGCTTTAATTGCATTGTATTACTATCCTTCTATTTTTTCCGATAGTTAAATTGTTGCTAGGCTGCAATAATAAAGTGTACTCTATAGAACAATCTTTATTAACTCAGTTATTCCCTTTATTATAATTCCTATATATTTAATTATGAGCTCTTATTTCGGTGCTAGAGTGAGATTCCTTAAGCCATGATTGGTGTTTAATGGTTTATGTGGCGAAGGGAGCTTTAGCCAATTGGTAAGTCAAGAATCATACTTTAAAGTTTCACCAAATTGGATAAAATTACTTTTACGAGTAATTCAACATAACGCTTTAAATAAAGTATTTCCAATGTTGATTGACCATTATTAAGTGGTAGAGGTACCATTTTTAATGTAAATTTTAAAACGGGACAATATTAGTACTTGTATGAATAAAGATATTGAAGCAGTGTATTTATTCACTGTCAAAATAATAAAAATTACCAATTGGCTGATGAGTTTTAGTCCTTAAATATATTTAATTCCTGATTATAAACGTTTTTGCCATGACAAAATGAAAAACGGCAGAAAGACTAGCATACCTATTGTATGCATTTATAAAGCTTCATTGTTAAACGGATGTTATGTTTGAATTTTCTCTCGGTTGGCCCCATCTTGGCTCTAATGAATAATGAGGTATGCCAGCATTAAAGAATTACGATTGTTCGCACATAAAATATATTTCAAAATTGCAGCATACTGGTTTAGAAAATCCAACTTGATTAGAAACAAAATATTTTATGTTATAAAGGATTTGTATTCGAGTCAGAAATAGGTAGGTGAGGGAAAATGAAGCATCCTAAATTTGTAATGAGTTTATACGCAACATTTCGTGCTAAATTTTACAAACACAACCTAGCTTATGCGATGCTTTGTTAAAGCTTGGGATTACTTCGGATGACGTGAAAGAACTAAAAATTAAATTGTTAATTTTCACATATGCCATTAATGTGCTTGAAAAGCTCGTAATTCTACCCTTTTCAAAATAAACAGCGCAGTTCTAACGTCAACGAATCAGGTTTGTTCGTTAACTTCTTCGTTAAACAAGTAAAGGACAATGGAAGCACTTCTGTACAGCATTTTACAAATGACTTATTTTCTTCGCTCATTTCTAAAGATTAGAATTACCGTTAGATCAAAGCAAACTTCTTTTTACATGTGTTGGACAAATATTAAACACAATGGCAACGGATGATACGCGGATATATTTTAAGAAAATATGGAAAATAATAGCAATTGAAGAGTAGGATTACATTTGCGAATAAAATTCCATGCACATGGTAGCTTTTAATCCAGATGTTTACTATGGTTTCGAATTGAAACTTATAGCATACGAGTCCATTAGAGTTGCCTTATTTTGTGTTTACATTACTTTTCATTTAGATTAATCGTTTCAGATACTTTAATTTTCAAGTGCTAGTACGCTAATGGAGACATAGCAACGTCGGCAAATCCCCTTTTATGATTATGTTCGCAGTTTACTTTTCGAGAGCAAAGCGCATTTTTGGAAAGGCCTCCTTGGCGTATCCGTAATCCTTCTGAAGAGAATGCTCTTAAATTCTAATCTTGCATAAGTTAGGAAGGAAGAGCACAATAATATCTTTAAAGCACAGGACGTTTGAATCTTGTTCAGTATGCACAGAGTTTCGTATATGTGTGCCGTCATAAATACGATCATTTGGGCATGTTTTATCAGCACTATATTAGAAAATGTTGAATTTGACTATACAAAAATATAGTGAACCTGCCCGTCTTAAGACAGGGTGGTATTAATTTTAAAAATGTAATCCATCCTTTCACCCACGTGCTTTTAAAGTGGTTCGTCTTGCCGCTGCTACTTGGCCTAATTATGTCAATTGTTTTATACTTTATAACGTTACAGATAGATAGAGAAACGCAAAGAGTGAAGTATACGCTTTTATATGTAGCATTCAGGTATGCAGAATAAGCAGAAATACCACGAACTATGCTTGATTCACATATTTTTGTCGATTTTCCTAGTCATTTTAAACTGACCTACTAGAGTAATACAGAAAAATTACAGTTTCGTAAATAACCTTCTAGGAGGTCGTGGAAGAAGCTTAAACGATTTTGCGATAATTTCAAAATGGCACTGCTTTCCATGTTCTTGTTTTCTACCGTCTATTGAAATACCTCTTTAAAAATAATATAAAAAATTAGCCTTCTTTTCTTGTTTGTAGAAAACTGTGATTTAATTTTCAATGTTTGTCTTTAAAGAGTCATTTAAAACCTTCTCAGACGCCATTTTGAATTTATTCTTATTCTTCCTAAAGTTATTTATTTCAATTATTCAACTGAATTCCATGCGCTGAATTTTAGTTACTCACAATGTGCGAATTCTGTCTTCAAGATACGTGTTTTCGGTGTTGGATTATTTTGCATAAAACGCGTAAAATTATATACAGAGAATTATCCACTGCCAAATATTTTAATTTGATTAGTACACTCTGTACAAGTCATGTGCAAGGTAAAACAGCACATTTATATCCAATTTGAGGTGCACAGACGACTAGTCTGTCTAGGCAGCTGGTAAATAAACAATTGTTTATTAATAATTCCACTTACCCATCTAGCATTAAATATTTATCTCCATCTGCTTCAATGCAGCGTCCCCTGAAATTCATACTATCGTTTTCTATTAGGATATGATGCTGTACTCCGCTCTGAAACCATTTTCCAAGCCACGGATCCGGAAACTGGCATACGGCTGAAAATTAAACAAAAACAAAAGCGTTAGATATTTTGCATGGTATTTTTAATTGCTGTTCAGTGAAATTCAAAAGGGAAGGATGGCTCATGTAGAACTGCGCTATATTATCAGTGGTATCTTTAAACTACTACCAGTTTTTGTCACAAGGAGGCGCAGTTTTATTGACTGCACAATGAACTGTAATTATTAAATTAGGCACCCTAATTTGTGCGTTAATTAGTTTAAAAAGCCCGTGTAAATAATGAACTCCATATTAGCATATAAATAAGTTTAGCTGGATGTTTTCAAGAATATGACCTCGAAGAAACTTTATGATGTCATGAGCAATAATTAAAACTTCTTCCGGCTGTCTAATATAAAAAACTAAGCCATTTTATGGTATATTAACGCTATGATTGCAATTCCAATACAAACATTACTGTAATGAAGGATTCACGATTGTAGCATGGCGAATACGAACAACGGAATGCTCTTTGTAAAGCAATAAAAGGCTCGCTTTTATTATTGCTTTTAACGAATCATTAGGCCTGCCCTTGTAACGCACATACATGAACATGCATAACATGTATTTCTTAAAGCAAAGTATCATAAGCTAAAAAAAATATTCTTCGAAAAATGATCAAACAGGCAACAAGTAACTTCATATTCCATCTGCTAGATTGCCGATATTATGTGATTCATAAATACGCTTCTGCAAAGTTCACAAAGAGGTTTTACCAGTTCCTAACAATCTTAGGCCTACATTTTTGCGTTGTCATTTTAGAAATACATGTACAGGTACTCAACGGTGTTGCAATCTAGTTACGAGTGCAGATTACAAGTTGTTACACCTTTATTAGTTACTGCAACAGTGAGACACTCCTTGATTGGTGCACTTCATCGATTTGCCATGAATCGTTACGACGAGCTACGTGTAGTTGCATGATTAATAAGCTGCAAAGTTTCAGTGAAAAATGCATTAGCAACCCTGAGTGCAAATGCAAAAGCCGTGTGCTGAGTTAGTACAGTGAAACCACAGTTACAACTAACCAACGATTTGTCAATTACCAACCACATTAAACTACCTTCCGTCTTAAACGTAACACATCACTTTATACCAAGAGTATAAAATCCCTTGCCATTCTTCTACTACTGTATAATAACAACTTTGATGAAATGTATTCCTCAACCCACTATACGAACGTATTCTTCAAAAGTCAAATTGAGGTTTAAAAGATTAATGTGGAGCAAATTCAGTATGGTTTAAAGCCATATGGTGTCTACCTTAAGACTCTGACTATTCTGTTTCAATGTGCAATTTATCAATTCGAAATTCACTTGGCCCGAAAGATTACAAAAGAAAATCATATAATATCTATATAAAACATAATGTGCATATATGCGTTCATGGTTGGCATTTATTAGAATTTATATATGAATACCTCCGGTCCTCTGAGGCCAAACATCTTCTGAGTTTTCGGTTAATAAGCTTGATTCAACTAGAATACGCAAGAATAACGACATCATTTGACCGCCGGCGATTCCCAATTCCGCCAAGAGTGAACTTCTGCCGCCAATTTTAGAGCATGGTATCCATAAGCGAAGATATGTCACGTGATTTCGAAATGTTGGGGAAAACTTAGAGCAGATTAATAACTTCTGTCGTATTATTAACGACCAAATGCGGTGTAATGTATCCGATAATGCGGTTTGTTTAGCCCTCTAAGGATTCGAAGAAACTAATGTTTTCTCCATTAGTAAATGAGTGCTGGTGTCATTGGATGACTTCTGCGTGGTCATTTAACGTGTATTTAAAGAGCATTATGATCAAATATGGTATGCCAGCAATGTTTTATTTATACTCGTTGGCCTTAACTTTGGTTTTTAATGATATTTTGAAGATAAGAATACACTGAGGGGGCGAAATCTACATTTAAACAATTCGTACATAGCACTGCTGCGTAATTTATTCACATTACATTTCATACAAATATGGGAGGTTTAGCGTTTAACAATCCGCCCTCCCTATCGCTTCTTTTGTCATCATCCCATTTAAAAGCAGTTAAAAGATACATTGTTTTTTTTTGATAATATTATGACTGTTAACCAAATTTTTCTTATAGTGTAGTTATTTGCACGGATGCCTTTTAGTGTTTATGCCCATTGTTTATGTGCATCGTAATTAAAATGAGCAAATACATGCATATGAGCTGAAGTGTAGCAACAATAAACAAGACAATGACAGCAAAGGCTTTTGATACTTGCAAAGGCTTATAAAACTTGCAAGCGCATTTTTTTTGGAGTAAGTATTACACGCAAGCACTTCTTTGTTAGCGCTGGAATTGCTGCTTAAATGTTTGTTATAGAAGTGACTTATCATAGAAGAAAACGAAAACAGTTAAGTGAACTTAGAAACATGCCGGTGCTGATGCTATTTTAAAATAATGCCGTTTTCTCCATTAAGTAATGTCATTTTAAATGAAGCAATCATTGTAAATTGTCTGTGTACGCAGACATTACAGTCCATGCCATTAGGAGATGAAAAACAGAAGGTAGTTGTTATGATGATGACGCTAAAGCAATGGTACATGTATTTGACTATTGTAACATCGTTTTTGGACTGGAAGCACTATTTCAAAGCTGATAGAAAATATGGCAAGAAGTATTTTTGTTGTTGTAATATTGAGCATAGATTCTCAAATTGAGAATACAAAAGTAGTCGTTCATGTAAGGTTTGTGCATTTTTATCATTTTTTCTTAAATTGTGACAATGATATGTTTGACTGTAAGATTTTATTGAAAAAAGGATTTTGCAATGCATATTAAATTGAATCAACTTTTTTTTTTAATTTTTGCTTGACATGTTTAATAGTGCGTAGATTTGCTTACTTTTATAGGAAAAACATCCAGCATTGCATATTGAAAAGCTAAATTTTAAATGTTTTAATAATTTAAAGGAAATGGCTGTTTGTGATGATTCACGACACCTACAGTGAATATCATTATATTTACTTGTTTTCTCGCTTTTCTTGTTTCATACATTTCATACGAATTCTTGTTTCAAACATTCTCTAGACGTACTAATGCATGTAAATCGTCCAAAAGTTGATCAACTGCTACTCTTGTAAAAAATGAAAACAAAATTGCAAAATTGAAAAATGATACCACCTGGGTGTCCTGAATGCTCTAATAAGTTGCATATCGCAAGCCCTAAAGCCGACTGAAAAGTGCTTATTAAATTGTCGTTTTTATGCACGACATTTCCAGCTCAACGTCCCTGTCATCATAGAAACTGCAATATTACACGGCGGCGTTAATATACATTTCGAGGGCTGCTCATTTCCACATAAGAAAAAAAATAGAAAAAATGCGTTAGGTGACAGCATTGGAGGTGCCCCTCTTCTATGAATTTAAAAGGCCCACGAAATTGGCGACCAAAAAATGATTGAAATGAGATTTGAAAGAGGCTCCCTTAATACTTTTTTCACTTTTGATCACTGGTTGCTATGGCGATGAGGATTTGTCACACGTGTGCATGGGCCAGGATGACACTTCTGCATAATGTGTTACAGTATTTCCCTCCACCAACTCTCTTCCAGCCCTTATTTTAAATATTTTACATGGTTTAAGATACCGTACGTCTGCTCCTCTACGTCCTGTACGTTTTCCTATTTTTCTCCTTGAAATTGGGAAATCTGATGTAGGAGATGTGCCCCCTGCACAAAAGCTAGCAGCCTTCATCTCAGCAGCGCTTGCCTAGGCCATGCATACGAATTGGAAAGTGTGTGAATTTCGAAGGGAAATGCAAGGTGCGTCCTTAGTGCTCATTAAATTTTCAAACCGAATTTTATCATTGAATAATGTTGGTGCGCAGGACGAAGAAGCTTTTCGCAGCCAAAAAAAGTTTACTTCGGAAAAAAAAGGAAAACGAATTCCGGTTATGCGCTCTTCTTCTGTGCAGTGCGGTGGGAACTAACAGCGAGTTGTATTAAAATACTGTTCTATAATAACAAATTGTCAAAAAAACCTACGAGCTGTTCGTTCCAACTGTAATATGAATGGTGGCTGTTGCTTTTCTAAATATCAGGACAATGAATGTAAGCCTTTGCTGTACTGTATGTTCGGTTTATAAAGGCATAAATAACAACAAAAGTTAAAAGTATCAATTTTATTAAATGATGCTTACAAAAAATAAAAACCACTGCTAAATTACACAGAAGAGGTAAATAGAAAAAATTGACAAAATTGCAAGTAAAACGTTTTACAGTTGCATATGTGCTAACTGAATGCTGTACTGTATGTTCGGTTTATAAAGGCATAAATAACAACAAAAGTTAAAAGTATCAATTTTATTAAATGATGTATTCAATGATAAAGGCGACCTAATTTCATTCTTTATGTTGTGAGGTCGCACTTTAGGAGGTCAAGGTAGGTCGCACACCTGTGAATAACGTACTGCCAATCTCTTAAAATAAATTCAGTAGGACTGTGGACACTAATATAAAAAAAATTGATAGCCTTTTTTATTAAACTTAAGCTTGTATGCTGTTAAATCCACAATTTTAATTTAGATTAAATTATCGTTTCAACAAATCCAGCTAAATGATATAAAGCCCGAGAACATTGATAGTCAATGATCAAATGCATCATTTATAATTTCATATTTTGCCTTAAACATTACTCCACCATTTGTTAAGGATTATTTGTTATCACCCTGATGCAATAATTTAATACATCAATACTCTATCCCGTCTAGAAATTTTTCAAGCAAAATATATTCACGAGCACTAAGGCTTTGTACCTTCTCGCGCCTCAATCGTTGGGGTGCATTATATCAAATGTTATAACTTGAGAATTGGTTAGCTTTCTTGCATTATTTTTAATTCGTCAGTTTTATGATTATAAAAATACAGTACACATACAATATACATTTTTTTCAGTGTATTCACAATATCACAACATAAGAAAGCCATTTTTTCAAACACTAAACTTTTTAAGCATATAAAGTGCACGCAAATGTTGTGCTTTGCCAGCACGCAAATCGATCTTGCCTATGATTTGATCAGGCCTTATGGCTGCATCGCTAGGCTCAGGCACACGGGGTTGTAACGCTGTTTAAAACGGTTCCAAGGCTCTGGTCGCACCCATCTTTCCTCCCCACCACTAAGTAGCATCTCGTTAATTATTCAACGTGTTTCAATGTATTTTTTATTGTTTGCACAATTTGCTAATGGCTTTTCTCCGCTTTTATGTCGTCTCCTTTCTTCGAAGCAGATGTAGTTTTGCCTGCGTTAATCCAAAGCAGTCACGGATTGCCTAAATCCAAGGGGCGGCTGGAAACCGCAGCTCCCTATGCAAAACCTCCATCGCAAATAAATTAACAAGTCGTGAAATGCATGCGGCGCTGGCTAATTGCACGAATAGCTAGCCGCTTACCAATTAACGACCTTCGGT
The DNA here is from genome assembly GCA_034700785.1 of Rossiulus vilnensis. Lineage (NCBI taxonomy): Eukaryota > Metazoa > Arthropoda > Diplopoda > Julida > Julidae > Rossiulus > Rossiulus vilnensis. The sequence goes on along the minus strand of JAQIXS010000800.1, from coordinate 25,476 downwards.
CTTTCGCAGGACGTCGTTTTTTAGCTCAATATTTCGGCTGCGCTTTTGCCCGTTAATCAGGAATTCTGGGGTGGAAATAGTGACGCTCAAACCATCGTATCGCAATTAATTATTTAAGACGCCGAAACGAAAAAGTTTCCACTGGTTAATCTGCGTCTGAAAATTGCATTCCCTCGCCATGAGTGCAATGGTGCGAAAATGGCTGGCGAAGATTACGCCAATGGAAAAAAGCGAAGGCAGCCAGGAACTCGATCTGATATGGTTCAGCAGCGGGAACGTGGGTAACAGTTCCATAAACAGTTCTGGCGGTGAAAGTGGGAGCCAGGAGGTCAGATTGACACTATCTCAATCGGAGGAATTCTGGTATTATTGGCGCGGAATATTGATCTGATTCATGTTGCTTCTAAGAAGGAATATTATTCAGGTTCGCGAGGCAATTACGCGCCTAAATTGATTGAGAATTGAAGGACGCAAAACCATAACGTCGTAAGCGCCCATCCCTCGCAGATATCCAGGGAAAAATAATAATTATCACTAAAGTAAATAACCAATTCTTGCCCCGATTTTCTAATGCTATGCACGGGCCTGAAAGCAAACCTTGGTAAGGTGGACATGAATAAACGTTTATCAACACTGGACTCATGGAACCATGTCAGTGTTCCAAAAAACTTGTTTCAGAAACGAGTTTCTAAAGAGAAGTGTTTTGAACGTTTATTAGGGATGTGGTAGGCCTACGTGTGGCACATACAACGATATGAAAATTGTTTGACAAAAACACAATTCCTTCTCTAAGTTCTCGTTTATGTTTTGGTAATTAACGGTGAACAACGACAGAACTTATTGTTTGGACGAAATGAAATTAGTGGTATCTATATTATTCATGAAACTTTATTTTTTCCTCTCCTGAAAAGTTTGCCATGTACGTTACAGTTTGACACCCTTTCAATTACGCATTTGGCCTACGGACAAAGATAGTTGAAATTACCACCGAGATCGTTACCACCAAAAAACAATGACAAGTTGTAAAAATGGTGCAAAACTTCTATATTTGTTTGCATCTAGGCTTATCGCAGTAAGTGCCTTAATGTTTGGCTTTCGTATTTAAACAAGTGAATGGTCCAAACATATTGCCAAAGTAAAAAAAAGATGCAAACTATGGCAGGCAGCCTGCACTTGCTATATGCGAAGCGCTCACATTCCTATCCAGTTCAAGATGGCGTCGAATCAATTTGCCATGTATGGCTCATTAAGCAGGCTAGTCAGTTACTGCAGTAGTTTGTGACATCGCGCGTGGATGATGCGCATGTAGACGGATATGTTAATTAAAAGCGAACTTTAATGCAGGCTCGTGCGGTTCATATTGGAAACGGCGAGGTTTGCGGCATGGCAGAATAAATTGCCAAAATGCTCGTTCACTTTTCAGGTTTATTGCTTTTCAAAATGAGTGGGGGAGAGAGATTCCTGTTTAAACTAATTTTGCAAAATCCAATTCAGCCTTCAGTAGAAATTCTTGCTGTATTTACGCAGCCGTGATTATTTAAATTGGGTTTAGACGAGAGTAAAAAATGCGAAAACAAAGATTTTACGAAGATCTGATAATTAGAGAGCGGAGCAAGAGGGCTTCGCTTAATTGTGTTTTCTTTAATTAACGTAGAAAAATTAACTGGTATTAATGGCCCTTTTCAGTGATACTCATTTGGAGAGGTTGCACTTATTTCCCGTCATTACCACTAAAAACAAAAACATACTTTTAAGGATGTTAATTAGCACGAGGACACGAATGCTAGAGTTTAGGCCTTTTAGTGTGCGGCGTATTAGCTCGAGCATAATGTAAATCCTTATCTTTTAATGCCTCTATACGTATTTTTTGAATAAATTTAATGCTTCATCTTCCGAGTGTCGCAAATTGAGATTAAGCTCTATATGCCAAACCAATTCTTATTGAGGTATATAAATGATTGCAAGTAGCGTGCTGTGACAAGATGAAAAACCTCTCCTCTACTTTTTAACCTTTTTTTCGGCGAGTTTAATGAAATGAAGAATTAAAAACCTTTTGAGACAAAACCGAAATCATTTATCAAGTGTTTAACAGCAGAAGGAATATTCGAAAAGTGCGGGACCTAACATTATAGCTGGCAGCATCATCTGTCCGGTTTGCAACAACAGCTTTTGTAGTAAATATCAAATAATTTACTTGCTTTTGAATTTTAAGTCGCAGTAAGCCTACCAACAAATTTAGGACATTTAGTCAACTACCATGGAGAACATTCTTTAATGAACATTATCGTTAACGTGCATTTCAATGTTTAATGCATGCCTTTCGTAAGAGAAATGGTTACATTTATGTGAGATCATATACATTTACTTTATGCAGGAAAATGTTTTCAGATAGAAAAAAAAGCTTCGATGACACTTCAAATGTTAAACATATAAACGTTCTGTAAATGCTTATACATGTACGTATACGATGGCGTCGAAGTATTACGTGACCTATTAAGAGAACCGTTTCGAAAAAAACCCGATAAAATTGCTGCTAAAGCATTAAGCTTCATATGTAATGCCTACCGTATATGCATGCGTACAAGCCCACTTATACAGTAATGCGTTATAGGCATGATGGAAGACAACGGTTGACAGATGACATTGTGTATGTCATTGTCAGACACATGCACACAAGATACACCAAAGAAAAAAGCAGAAAAAAATGATACGAAAAGCAAACTTTTTTTGCAATTCAGAATTTAATCCTCGCGGACGCTCTCGTTTTTCAACTGGGGTGTATTTAGGAAGCAATTCATATCTTAAAGTGGACTTTTTAGGTTCTTACGTGCCATAAATTATCCTCTTTTCTCATTTATGAATACTGGGCTGGCACCTCCATTGCGAAATGCTATTTCTCTTTTTAAGCTTTGCAGCCCTCATTTCTGCGGGGATATTATTGCTTTGTTGAAAAACCCTAACGTGTTTTGCCACGCTAGATTTATTTAGCTGTCTGAGAATAGACTGCATTTAACATAATAGCAAAACCCAACCTGACAAGCGAGCCAGTGGCATAGTTTGTGCTGTTTTATATCGACTGCGCTTCACGTTACAGCATCAGTCCAACACACATCAGATGTTATGGAACGAGGAAGAAATAGATTCATAATGATTGTAAAAGTTGTCAAGCGAGGATATTTAATGAGCAGCGGAGAAGTGTTTGGGAAACTTCAACTCAAAAATGATGAAATATAAGATTTTGCGGTGATAGAAAATGATCCAGGCAGTGAATCAAAGCTAAATGATGTCGATTTTTTTCTAACCTCTTTTATAATTAATGCCAGCTTGACATAGTTCGTTAAATGATCTAAAAGATAAAGAGCAGATCATTTTTTTCCCGCTTTATTGGAAAGATGAGACTTTAACAATATCGCATTAAGCAGACTCGCAACACAATGGGATAGGGCCAGACTTCTCTTATCTCGCATTGTCTTCGATGTTTTCAAACTGAATTTATGAAGGAAATTGCAATTAAAGGCACGCAGATTAATAGGCATTGGAACGGTGATTAACGTTATAGCATTAGGAGATGAATAATGCACTGAAATCTTTATGCCGCTCAAAGCTTCAGCTTTTTTATTGGAAACTAACGCACGCATTATTTGGAAATAAAAATATTTGAAACGTTCGGCGAATCCATCGCATTTCAAGTAAAAAAACAGATTCTGGGCAGGCATCAAAATAAATATGGTTGACTTCATTGTCCCCCTGTCCACCAAGTATCATATTATATGTTCGTAACAACTGATCCGTGAGACTATAACATAACATGAGCAAGCCTGAGAAAAGAAACTGAGGAAAAATCATGTTCATCTTTTTATTGGATGTTTTTTGACCTTTTGGAATTGATATCATCGTTATTTTGCCATGACAAGTTTCGCGATATTGATTTATTTATCATGGCCTCTTCGCATATAACATTGGTTCCTTTATGTTCATGTATCCAAAAAAGACGCACATGAAAATGACCGATGGACACCGTAAGAAAAACCAGAGTATTTTATTCCCTTTAGAGAGTGGAATAAATAGAAAAAATACATTTCTGAAAAGAAATAATAAAATCTACCCTGTATATCAAAGTGTCATGATATTAATATCAAATATGAAATGCTGTTTTTATATCACATATACTCGAAACAAAGAAAGTTTAATCTTATGAGAGCATGGGCATTTTCCTGGCGCCAACAGATGTGATCACAATATTTTATATTGGTTTATATACATGCACATGCATTTGTTTAGAATTGTCTAAGCATTTTCTGCAAATGATGAAGCTTTGCTTATGAAATAATTGTTCCATAATTTAATGTGCATACATGTACATTCTGTTTATACAAGTTTGTTGCAATACGTTATCTGAAATAACTGTTGTCTGCAACTTTAGTTAGTGATAGTTTTACCAGTTTTTACTCAGTTGCTTTACTTTAATAATTGTATTTATTTATAAAAATAAAAGAGGTTCGTCGTTTTATTGTTATTGTAATCGAAAATCCCTACTCGCAGACAATAAGCTATACGTTGTATGAATAATTTCACAACTTTATCTGCTTTGGAAGCTTGACAAAGATTAGATTTCCCAACCAAATTTCGGTAATCTCGAAAATGCCATTACCTGTTTTGTATCAAATGTTTCTGATTAATTCCTAAATATGATAAAATTGGTAGACTCCTCTAGCGTATCTGCTTGATGCTTCTATGGCATATAGCCTGCATATTTCTTTTTCAATAATATGCTAGACACGCTCGAGATAATGAACTGAATAGGCTTTTGAATTAATTTTCTTCCCTGCATGACCTTAGTCATTCCTTAAGGACTGTTTTGATTAAATTCCTATATTTTTTCCTAAATCTCTATACTCGCTTCACGTCTAGAGGATTTCATAGATTTATGCCATACGCATGAAATGCATCGAAATAGTATATCTTATTACGGTGCATAACCTCTGGAGAAAAACCGCTTATTTTGAAGAGGGGCATCCAGCATACTTCTACAGTATCACAAACTTAGATGACAACTTAGATGACAACTTCGATGTAACTTTCTTGTAAATTCATGCAAAAAACATTTTAAGTCTTGCTAAATGTTTATATGATTGTGTGATTTTTATTTGAGGCAACAATTAAATTTAAATTTCCGTTTTTATGCATGAGCTCGGGAACTCAAAATTGATCTTTTATACTTTATAAGATTCAGATAAAAAAATATAATTAAAATTATGGGATGTCAAGTTATTAATGACTTTTGACCTTAAGTTATTTGCTTAATACCATTTGATGCATATTATGACCAGAGAAATATTCACATTTTGTGCAAACAAACAATTAGGAACTAGAAACCGATAAAATAGTACGATCACAGAAAATTATTAAAAAAGCAATCAGGAATATCCACTGTTTTACGTTATATACACCGTTTTAAAATGCATACTATTATGTGATAGTTAAATATTTTAATATAATAAATAACAATTTTGTAATTTAATAAAATGAATTTAAGATTCTATTTAATTCAATTCAATATTAATTAACATCATAAAATATTTAAATTTTAAATTTGCCGCTAATTACACTACTTAATAATTATTTATTGTAAATTATCAATGATTAATTAGCGTAAAACAGTGGATATTCCTGATTGCTTTTTAATAATTTTCTGAGATCATGCTATTTTTATCGGTTTCTATTTTCTAATTGTTTGTTTGAGCAAATGTTAGATATTTCTCTCAGCAAAATATGCATTAAATGACTTTTCCCGTAATATTATTATTTGAAGTGCATTTCAATTAATGATATGAAGTCTTAATGTGTATACTGTACGATATTCAGCAAATAACTAAAGACAAAAATCATTAATAAATTGACATCGCATAATTTTAATTATATTTCTTCATATGAATCATATGAAACTAAGCCGAAAGAAAAAATACGATGCTTCAAACAAAGCGTCGTACCACAATAACGGTTATTATAATTAGGATAATAACGATAATTACGATTAGGATAAAAGTATTTCTAAGTATAAATGAGTCGTTGATTTGTTTAAGTCGGTTCTTTTTGCACATTGTAATTCTACCTTATTTCCAAAACAATCACTTATTCTCATTAAAATGAACTGTTTTTTAAAATTAAGATGGTTATTTGATGTTTTTATGCTTAATTCTGATCTTAATTTAGTGTTTTTGGCAAAGCTATGTCCCTTTAATATTCTTCTATAAGAACGAATTTTTACAGCACAACACTCCGATTAATGTCTATAAAAGTAATTTAAATGATTTATTCAATTGGAAATGTGTCTATAGTGCTTTAATCAAGTACACGCAATCCCGTTTACATGTAGGTTGTATTAGACAAGATTTCTTAATTTAATTCTATTGTGGCAACATAAAATATCAATGCGTTAATTGGTTACTATTTCTCCACTGGTTTATATTGGACACCCATTCATCCGTTGATAAACAGGTTACTTTATGGTTTAATAATTATTTAGACACGCTTAGCCCTATCGTGAGAAATCGTAATAACAAGTAAGCATTTTATCTCTATGCCAAAATTGAATTAACGCCTTAAACATCCTAAACACGTTTCGCCTTTGCTTTCCTCTTTCTCTAGAAAACAATGTAATTTGATTTGAAGTGCAGGAATTAAATTATCCTACACCTGTTAAAAAGTAAAAATGCAACTAATTACACCCAGGAGATTCTCGAAATTAAATTGAATTTCCTACAAAAAATCCCAATTTCATTCAGTTCGAGCTCATTTTTTTCATTCTTGCACATAAAAATGGCAATAGCAGGTCATTGCTATAACTAACTCTCACGCACACCTTAGGACTACCTGAAAACTAATCTTGTTACCAGCGCAAAAAACTGGTAGTGATGAGGTTCCGCATGAATGAAATAATTATGAATTTACTAGCCTTATCTCACTTCGTATTCCTCCAATAATTTGTCTCAAACGATGAGTTATCATACTCAGCGAAAATACAGAAAATCTTAATTAACCTTTGCGGTAAATCCAATGTGGCTACAAGAGGTACTACAACTGTGTACATTAATGTATAATTTAATTGCAACTATTTGAAATTATTCTTTTCAGTTCAAATTATCATTATTAATCATTCAGGTATCTGTAAAGAACATTAACATTAATTTTACACTACTAACGTCTACAATGTCCATGCCATATACATATAAACTCGAAATGTTAGTTGTGAAAAAGGTGAAACAATTAAACATATATTAAAAATACTTTTATAATCAAACGTTTATGTCATGTGGTGTAATACATCAGCATATAAATGTTAATCATTCTTTTAGTATTCCACGTGATGGTCATCATCATAGTCGAACTTAATTTGTGTTAGCTTAGAGCTGTCATCTTCTAATTAGAGATTGTAAAAGTGATTAAACCTGCTTTACCATTAACTCAACTAGTTGATAATTATGTCAGTCTATCCATTTGAATTATTAATCGAAAGCTCCAATCTCACTAAATTAATAACTTATTTTTAGTTTGTCATATCATTGCAAATTATAAAATAGAAAGTTAAAAGATTACATTTGAAAGTCGAACAACTTGCTCATCTTTCTTCTTGGGAGAAGTGTTAGTAAACGTGTTTGATCACGAAACCATTAAAGTCATTCGTTATTTCTGTGTTAAATTTATGAGCTCTTCAAATATGTTGAGCATTGGAATCTATACACCGTATATTAGAGTCTCCAATAGCCGCGTACATTGCAGCATTCTATCTCCTGCAATCTTATACATATACATGTAGGCCTACAATGTTTTATCGGTTTAGGGAGACCGCGAGCCCTCTATTTGACTGCCGATTGGCATTCTTGAAAGAAAACCACTTATGGTTTGTCAAATTGAAATCTTGTGAAAGACATATTTTGAATTATTGAATTTCAGGATCGCTAGATAAGCTTTCTATCTAGCAAAAACACAATAATACTTGTGCCTGGAGTGTTTTTGCAGCACTGTGTATGTGTGGATATGAGGGGCGATCTGTCGAGGGTCGATTTATGGCCTGTGCATCCTCTCGATTGCATAAAAAGAGGACATTTTGGCTTTTTCTTATATCGCTTTCAATGAGTTGATGGTGTGTACCTAATACTTTGATGAATGTGACTTTAAGTGATAAGGACTGGAGTGGTTCGTCGTAAAGGTACCTGGGACTGATTTCTGGCACCCTGACGGTCGTGAGTGCGCATAACGCATTAGGTAAAGAGGGAGGATGCTGCTGAACAGAGTAGGGGGGCCAGTAATCCTTCTTCATTCAAGCTGTGCAATGATAGCAAAATGCCCTTAATAGATCTCAGAAAAACATGCGCCAGCAAGTATAGGGTGGGCGCCCTCAATGGCTGCAATCTCAGAAAATGATGTTTAGTGGTCAACAAAATCACTGTCTTTATGGCTATGTGACCGTCGTGGAAATGGAACTGGCTCCCTAAGCCCTCCCTTAGCTGTTTGCTCTTGATTTCCCATTTCTGTTTCTGACAAGAACACCATTTGTGAAGAAATATTTTGCCCCAAGAAAATACTGAAAAGTATGTCTTTTGAAAGAGAATAATTGAATTTGCCTATTTGCAAGTAGTCGTGGATGTGTTTTAATTATCGAGTGAAAAATAAAAATAATAAAAAAGCTAGATCTTTATACTCACAAACACATATACTATTGTTAACCAACGAATTTCTCGTATTCTTGTAATTCTTGTTGTTGTTTTTTGTAATTTCTTGTATTGAAATATGCGCTAACTGCGCCGATATACAGTAGTTTTATGCGTTTACATACAGCACATTTATCTAACAATGTAAGAATATGTTTGCATATCGGCATGTATCTAATTAAATTTTGAATGCGCCCAATAATAAGTGAATAGCAAGCATCTTTCGCATTAATCACGTTTTAGTAAATGTTGCGCATTCAATAAACATAATTAAATCAAAGTTATTACAAACTAACACGTTCTTTAATGCACAAATAATCTACAGCTTATCAACCCTTTCTAGTGTTGTGACCTATATTTTAATTGCTATGGCCTAGGATCATTGTTTTTCGACATATTCGGGGTAGGAAATATTATTCGTTATGAATAACTCGCTGAAATAATTTTAAATTTAAGTGAAAGATTTGAATTGCATTAACATAATTGTATTAATTAATATATTTTATATGATTCTTTCGCAACTGTACGCTTAGATTCCTCTAAACAACCATAAAACAACCCTTATATGTCTAACATTTATACATTTTTTACAAACGGAATATACTGTAGATGAAATATTAAACATTTCTTTGTTCTATGTTTTTCTTTTGTAAATACTGTTTTTAAATGACGTTATAAATGTGTTTAGAATTTTCTATTTTTCAAAGAATAATGGCCTAACTGGTTTGTCATTTTCATCTTTATGTTTAAAGTTTAACCGAGATCTTTACCGAATTTTTATTAGAGAATGAGCAGAGCTTTAATGATGATAAAAAATATGAATAAAATCAGGCTTCAAACTCGTGCAAACGGATTTACAGATCAGCAGGTGTAGTGGGGCTTTATTGATCGGTGCTGGTACAAACGGGGCTGGTTATACATGCAATGACTTGCAAATGCACGTATTTAAGCGTATTTTTAATGCAAGCGCCTGTTCTCATCTCCTCCAGTACGTACTCTCTATCTCTCTTACGACGCTTTTTTATCCCAATCATAATACTTTGTTCATCAGCAACTTATCTGTTAAAATGCCTCCTAACAGCTAGTCGTACAAATTGAAGAGTTGCTTTATTTGACAGGCAAACAGGACGACTGCCACGCGTCTTATAAAATTAATGACAACAGCCCAAGTCGTTAATTGAAGACACAAAAAAAGCGAAGCAGCAAGGTACATCCATGCATGATGGAAAGGAAAAGGAAAAATGTGCCCAATCGATACGAAAACACAGGCTAAGGAGACATGCAAATAACGTATAATTAGAATCAGGCTTTTAAATAAAAAAACCGTCTTGAACACATATATTCTGCTCGTATATTGAAGAAAGATTGATAATTTGAGCGTTTGAATTGTGAATCGATTGTTGCGCAGTATCACTGGATTTATTTTCTATTTCATTTATAAAATTAATGATTTCTGAATGGCTGCGATAACTAAGCTTATATAGCGAAATCGATGGAAAAAATACTTTTTGCATAAAATATTCTAAACTACTTTCTTCATCATAACGATGATAAAAACTTTTCTTATTCGGCAATGCACAGAAAAACAAATTTCTAAGCAACAATTTTTGCACTCTCTACACAACGTTTTGCCAGTTATTTCGGAATCTAGGTAAATTATGCTTATTTTCTGAACATATAGACGATGATTTTTAAAGTGCTATCATATGCAGTGTAAACATGTCCCTTGCAGCGTATCTCGTTTACACACGGCTGTGCATGATGCTGCTGAATATGTATTTCATAGAAATATTCAAATTAAAACATTTTATGGAGAATTTCGCTTGCAATTCCAATTACATTGAGTATATATGAATGCTTTAAGGTTATTGCTCTGACCGAGAATTGCATTACAATGAATATTATTATTGCTTAAGGCTGTCATGCGTTTAAGATAATATATTTAGAAATCCTATTAAAATGAAAATGTGGTCACCAATCAAGGAAATAATAACTGATAGGATAAAGAATCATTAAACGACGTAAATTTTAAACTATTTCTAAAAATAAACTATCATAAAAAAGTTACGGTAATCACGTATAGGCATTAAGATATGCTTTTATTGCGTTGTATTTTAACGATTGCATCATGTTTAAATTGAGTTTAATAAAAAACATGTTGCTACGTACAAAATGTCTTGCCAAACGTATTTAAAAGCATTGCTCTAACACATTGTACTGTTTTTCCTTACACCGTACAATAAAGAGTAAGTACGCGCCATTTTCATCATGTAAATGTGTATGTAAATTTAAGACACAACATATGTTTTATATGAAATTAGAACGTGTGCTTATGTTTATAACACATGCTGCATGTTATTTTCACGTGGAATGTATATATTAAACAAGCAGGTTTTAACCGTTTCTGAAAAGTTCTTTTTGAGTTATATAACAGTTTGACATTTAAAAAAATTCAAGCACGCAAAATTAATTTTGTTACATACACTGTACATGGTGATGAAATTCGCCTGTTAAGAAAATCAGAAAGTAATCACTTCGCTACGAGGATAGCAATCAAATAAATTTCCTCGAGATTTTTGACTCGGATGAAAGCCGCAAACCGTCACCATTTTCCTAACGTTGTCAGCTCATCGCCGAAGACCACTTTAATTTGAATTCCAGAGATCTGCGTATCATTAGCGAAAGGATCTATTTCGCCTCAGTTAGACTGAGGTGTAGTGGTCTCGTAAGGGATTATTTACGCCCTTGAACGGCCGCAGTGTTGGCCATGAGGAAGGTCTTTGTTGGTGATGTATGGACGCGGAAGTGGCCATCTCTTAGAAATTTGCCTAATTAATTAAGCCGTTCTTCTCTTCCATCCAGCATTCGTCCTCCCAGCTCCCACATTCCAGTTTCGATCGTCTCCCCCGCACTTCATTCGCGTGGTATTCATTCCTTAACGAATATTAGCATACGTAAACCGCCACCAGAAGGCTGCGGCATAAATCACCTGCTACCCAGCCCTAAGCCTTCCAGAGAGATATCGTCCAGACAGGCACCATCTGGACGGGGCTGGATTTCCTCGGGGCTAGCAGGAGTCTGTGTGTGAGGTGACCCAGGTCATATTCTTCGGGCTCCGTCCGTTTGCAAGCCATCGATGGAGGGGAAAATCCCATTATTCTTCCCCCCCAGGCCACCTTCCCTCAGCCGTATTTCCCTAAAGAAGTATGTTATCGGCATACGGTATATGTTTCCCCCCTCCCATTCCTCACTGACCAGAGGTGGTTCTGAATGAGAACTAGCGTAAGATGAAAGGAAACGTTCGTTCTCCGTCTTCGGACTCATCTGGGAGCATTCACAACCTCGCCATATCTCTTTTTTGTGTGCCAGTTTGTGCATCTCCTTTATTTTCGCCGATTGTTGTAGGCGAACGTATGGCCTTGGCTGCTGCAACATACGAGGTGGCGTTGAATTGATCGAACGGTCTCCTCTCACTTTCCTAATTGGCAATAAGGCTGATTCGTGCAAAAAATAATAAAAGTGCGAAACCGAATTAAATAGCTGGGGCCCCTCACGTTGGCAGGGAGGGTTGGGTGCGGTCCCCAGCCGATGGACACGTGTCGTGGACCGGAGGAGAACCAAAAAGGTCTAATTGCCAGCAGGGGCCCAAAATGGCGGTCGTGGGGAGGGTTCCTGGGGTTGTAGCGGAAATTAAAACGACTTCATAGCTCTCCCCCTCGCTCGCGTGAGCGCATATCTGGCGAGAACAGGCCACCACCAATCTGGTCTCGGTTGTGTCCTCGATCCCCTTAATGGCGTTAATTGACGAAGGTTACAACTTTCGGCCATTGGTAATTGACGATTACAAATGGGCGCCTCTGCTTAATGGTACGGTGGTGATGAAGGGTGATTCGTAATGCGGAATTTATAGTTATGTCAATGCTGGAATAATGCTTTTTTTCTCTTTGTGCACTGGTAGCCCAATTCGCCGTTAATGACACGATCGCATTTCAAAAATTCAATTTTTTGAGTGACGCCCAGGGCTGCCTCTAACGCTCATAATGTGCAGGATACTCTGGATGAATTACTGGTACGATAATCCGGAGCAAGGGCTGGGAACGCATGGGTGGAAAACGAGATATGTTATAATCAGTATTGGGCGCTCCATATTGGGATGAAATTTGATGGGAGATTAGAGTTTTTGGGGCTTTATCCTTTCTCTGCCAGCGTTTCAACCAAGGAACGCCTGGTCAATCTGCATAGAGCTATTTAGAGCTATATTTTGAGAGATATTTATGAGATGCAATTTTGTACCCCAACTTGAACTGATGAACTAAGGCTCGTGGTGATACCGAGCGTCCTTTTGCAAGATTGTATGGAAAATAAAATGTAGTTAAAATACGTAAACGACCTGAAGAGTTAAAATGCCGGATCTAAATGCGAGACGTATGTTTGTGAGTTAAACAGGAATATGTTCCAAGCATCCCAATGTTAACGTATAATGTTTAATGTTTTGCATTGAACATGGAGGATCTAAAACTACTTATCTGTTGCAGCTTGGTTCATAGACTATTTTGCATATAAAAACTAATGTTTGCATTTTTTTTGCACTTAAATCCTTTTTTATTTCAACTCTTTAAAGTTTACGTTGCATGGAAACAGCTTATGAAATGTGTAAGACAAGGCCTTGTCTTTCGAATAACATGTTTTACACAAAAACAAATACATTAATTTTACAATATTTTAATAATTGAAATAATTTACAATAGGCATAGTATTATTTTTAGCATTAGGATTTAGCAGGCTACTTATATTTTAAATTTGCATTGCGCTTGAAGTTTTTATAAATCGTCGTATTATATAGAATGACGCAATTCGTTTAAGTGACATTTTTCTTGCCTTTTCACATCAGGATCGGTTAGCATCGCATGTACATTCTCATCAATGAATTCGAGCTAACTTTTAAGGAAAGACTTTTGTTAAATAACATTGACTTATCGAAACTTCCTAATGGTTGACTTTTACGGCTCGCTGCCTGCAAGTATTCGAGACCAATTTTTATTTATTTTCTTTCCAATTCTCTTCTAATTTTCTTTTTTTTAATCGTGTTCAACAAATTCCCTTCAGCGGCTTTGGTTTAAGCTCAACCTCATTCGAAAAAACATGCTGGTGCTATCAGAAAAAAAATCCACAAGGCAACGCATTAAACTGATTTCTTGGAGGTTTTTGTTATTGGGTTAGATTAAAAGCTCAGGAGAATTTAACTTTCCGAAGCAAACAACCGTAGCTCGGAAACATGCGAAGCTTTGAGAGACTAGAAATCCCGGTAAACAATAATTGGTTAAGCAAACTTGCGTACTTTTGGGTCCTCTTCTCGCAAATTGTGCAATGTGTTAGACAAACTACTGTATATGCGTTTAGCTAGCCTGTACACTGTATCACGCTGCTGCTTGGTGATCTATTTGAGCAAAAATAATAGCATTGGTAATATACATGTACATAGATCTACGTGCATAAAGCACGTTGTTATTCGGACAAAAATGTTTACGTTGTGAAGGAATCCGGATTACGATGTAGTCTATTGGTACAACGTAATTCTTTTAAAATGGTAGGCAATTGCTCGAAATGTCTCTTCGAATTTGTTGCGAGGGCTTCCACGAAGGAAAGCTGGGATTGTGTTCCAGATAAATCCATAGCATTTTGCCGTGCTTACATATATTCTTCTTAAAATCGATCGCGATTAAGTGAATGGAAACAACGGGAATAATGCCATTTCATTACGCTATACTAAAACTATGACGCAATAATTTGATGTGCGGGAAATTGCATACCTGCCAAGCGCAAAGGAGAAAACGTGAAGATTTCTTTACAGCCAAAGTCATTTAAATATGTGGCAGGCAGTCATTCATTTCACTCTTGCTATTCTGGCAAGGACCTGGGAACTTAATTTGTTTAGAATCGATTTTAATTAAAGCAATTACGGCGAGAGACGCTGTATTATTTTCAAAATAATTAGTCTTTCATTTGGCATATAATACACTTCGCAAAATTACTTTTGCGAAGTGCAACGTCCCTAACTGGATGACCAACAGTTGGCTCCAGGACAGTGGAGCATTTCCTGACACATTATATGCAGTGCAGGAATCATCACCCACGTGATGTTGGAATATATTTAAAAATATATAGGATAATATGTGACAATATATTCTAAAAATATACCCGTTAATATAACAGAAATATCATGAAATGAGGTATTTAGTATATTGCATGAATATATTTTTAAACTATTATACAGTTTTTATAATAGTTTAACATATAACATGCAATATAATTTCAGGTGCTACATAATATACAAAAAGTTCCTATTCGTAATGGTTCTAGTATAGTTATTGGCATTCATTTTTAGAATATTGTGGGCAGACAGCAAAGAAATGCTACTACGATCACTGAAATATTGCTTTTGACACAAGTGTTTAAAAGTCAGGGATTAACCGCAATGATAACAATCTATAATCGTGTCATTTTTAAATCTGAGACATAATTAATTAAATAAAGCAAGCAACATGAATATATATATAACGCAATCGTAATACATATACGTAACAGTACATCTTTGAAATGAATTTTGGACTTAAAATTGTGTACAAACAAGTAAACACCCACTGAATAGTAGACAAAATTTATTTTCTATGCCATTTAATGAATGTTGGAGCGTTTAAACCACTTCAAATTACACATTAATTCAACGAATGTAAAACGGCAAGGAATTGTGCTCGATCGATCTGTGTATATACAGTAAATGTAGATATTATCTGAATGGAAACGTACAGTATTTTGCATTGGCGTTTTCACTTCTGAACCTATTCAACAACTTTGTTACATAAAGAATTAGAATGTTCCTTTTCAAGGCCTAGCTTATTTGTACAGATGCTGCAGTAGCATCGGGCATTTGGTGAGTCACGTATTTTAGAGCACTTTACCCTATATTAAACTCTTATCAGCTTGCGGTCTATAAATCTACACTTGAATTGGTAATCAGCTAGTATGCAGAATGGCTGAGTACCAAATCCAAAGCAATTCATCAATTGATACATGTACACGAATCCTAATTCAATGTTAGTTTCCAAAATCAAAATTGCGAAATCCGTATACATTTTTGTCTTTAATGCAAACCTGAAGTTATAATAGCTTGTATTTAATATTCTATAGCAAAGGAAAGTTGTACGCAATGAAGACGCTCTATTAAGCTTAAAGAAACTAACTTTTGCTAGATAAAATTACAAAGCGATTAAAATATTACCTTGCCTTAAACCCATGCTCGGAGTAATTTAATTAGGTATCACTCAAAGTTAATTTATTAGCTTTTAGTTAGGCCTATTAGTTAGGCAGTCCCTTATAAAATACTTGAATTTAATGGCATGAATTTGCGAATTAGATGCATAAAGTAATTCGCCAAACGGCTTTTTAACCTTATCGTAATGCATTGGAAGCGACAGCGCACTTTTGTAATGCGTGTGCATTTCTTCGCCATAGCAGATATCTAACAATTACATCATCATATACTGTAGACCTATATGAAGATAAATTTACACGTATGACCTGACCGGCTAACATTAGTTGTTGCTCATTTGGACTCCACGTTATAATCGAAATTTATTTTAGAAAATATTTTCTTGTAATGACAAGTTCAGGTTTATTTAATTATGCATTCAAATGCTGTATAATTGGACAGACCGTACCCCATTATGTTGAGATAACGTTTAAATTCACAACACGTATTTCTATAGCAGACGTTTAGTGGTATAAGTGATAAGTGATGATTGAGGAGTGGTGCCTTACAGGTGGATTGGATGCACAATAACATTTTCTAAAGGAGTAAAAACTACCAACGTCTTAAAGAGATTTTTTACTTGGTGAGAAACAGCCGTCATTGGCATATATTGTATATACTCGGCCAAATATGTACTGCATTTGTAAAAAAAATGCAAACAGACGTGACCTAACAATCAGTATAGAAATTTACAACTATTCACTAGTAAATTGGTAGGATGGCACTTGTCAAATTGATATTGCGTATTGGAATAATACGTGCCGAGACTTTCCTTAATGCTGACAGCCTCCAAGAGCCTTCATGAAAGACCTCAGCAGTAACCGTATAGAGCAAAATCAATAAGAAACACGATTCCATAGTGTTCCCTCTTCATGTCACCTTGATGAGTGGTTGTGTCATTTATGTCCGCCTTAGTCAAAAACGTTCATTTAAGACTAGGATTTCTTATTATATCGTTACAAGGACGATGTTTAATACGTTTGTTTATTCCATCGAGGTTTATGATTAGCAATCAACATGTTAACAAATACTAATCTGTGGTCTATTATACAAGCAGTCATATGGCTGTTGACAGCCTATTTGTAAATCTAAGAAATTAGTATCCAGATCATGTGATTATATGCTAAATTGATATAGGAACGGCGATTTTTTCCTCTTGATGCATTTCGGATTAATAGACAATAACACATGCAAAGACTATAATATTTGAAAGTAAACCCTCGATGCAAAATCAGAGTAGAATTCCATAAAATATATCATTCTGACATTGTGAATGCTAGTTATGTTTATTTCCAAATGACCCTAAAACGCTTTAGAAATTCGAAAAATTGCTTGGTTTTTTAAATTCCAGAAATCTGTATAAAAAGGAAATATGGAATACTGTACATATTTACAGTCTTATTATATTTTTTATTAAAAATCAAACTACAACTATAAACATTGAGTCAATTTTAGTACTTACTGTGTAGATACACGAACATACTGTACTTTATACTGGGTTCACAGATGACTGGACATAAATGATGTTCAAATCGCGTGCTAGACCTGCATGCATGGGCACCAGAGTGTTAAAATCGCAAGAACGTCAATTATGTCTCCTCATTTTTACACTAAATAATATTTCATTGGTGGACCTAGTTGTTAAAGCGTTTCACACATGTACTATTTTTGTTCACTGCACTGTTTTTAATGGAAGAATGGTGCAGTTAATTTCCATAGGCCATTATTGTATTGTAAAGACCTATTGATTATTGTGAGGGGAACGAAGAAATGAAAATTGTTTTGTAGTGAATAGCGAGTGATGAATTTCCACGTCATCCAAGACAAAAGAAATGACTGGGCCACGACCTGTTCTTTGCTTGATTAGTCCTTTCAGAAGCGTTTTCCAAAAAGAAACGATTTTTTTCATTTTTTTCCGCTAGTAATTATCCAAACAGTTTGCACTTAAATTTGGCACACGTACCAGAAAATGGGCTTTTAAGTGCGCTGAGTGCGAGCATTAATGCAAAATGGCACCCACGGAAGTAAATGGCTTACTTAATATTGCCGCTGCCAGTTTTTAGATACAAATTGCACAGAGCGGCACAATTTTTTCGCGTTCTTTTTAACATTGTCTGAGAGCTTAAATTGCACATTTACTTCAAATCGTCATAAAATGTTAAACCTTTATGGACCCTTTCTCAACTAAACCTATAATGCAGATATATATAAAATAGAGAGAGAAAATTATGACGTTGAAAACCAGGGAGTCGTGAAACAGTTGAAATGGGAACGAATTTGTAAATATATTGTAAAGAAAAAATATTCTTTAATTTAAAAATAAAGCAAATGGATTTTTGATTAATGCTTACTTGGAATTACGAACTTTTTTCTAAAAACAACATATACTAGATACTGAAACGTGTCCATGCCTACATATACAAAAGAAATATGTTATACGTTGCTTGCTCGTCTCTTAATTATATGACTTACAAATCAAAACTAGCCTATTATGTTTTAAATATTTTCAAACATTCCAACATTTTATTAATATACCATAATAGTAATAGAAATTCTTACTTATAATATCGGAATAAAGTAAGTTGATTTAGTTGCATTCCAGACAAAAGTTTTACATTATTTGCCATTTTACATTACATAAAGACGTTTACAAGCTTAGTGAGATGTTGAGCCTCCTAAGCGCACCGTTATTTTGATTGTACCAATTAGCTGAATTGAACTCAATTAAGATTCGCCTTTCGCATTTGAAAACCACTTAATTTTCTGCGCATTAACATATTATAATTTGATGTTGTTTTAAGATCAAACCCATCAACATCAGACCCATGAGTTTGCATTTCGTTTGCATGCAAGTAATGACAGGTTTACGCGAAAAAGGTTTTTATTTCCCAACTGTTGTCGTGATTTTAGTAATAACAAATGTGCCCCGGAATGCTACTTAATCGGTTGGTTGAATGTAGGACCATTTATATTTGCACGGTAGTCCCGAGAGACACCTCTACGTCAACCCGCACCATAAACCACAGTTGGAATGGAGTTTTTCCACGTACATTTATTTTAACGTAAATTTTATTCACATATGGTCTTGCTACATCGCTTTTAGGTCTTGGCGCTGAAGGGAAAACATAAAGTGAAAATCGTTTTTGTATGCATGCGCGCTCAAATTCTCGTGTGGTTCGGCAATTGTCATTATTTTTTGTGCTAAAACCACCTTAGCGATTTTTTTGTCTTTTGTCTGCGCCCATTTGTCGTTACTATCTAGCATGCAAAATGGTGGTTCCG
The DNA here is from genome assembly GCA_034700785.1 of Rossiulus vilnensis. Classification (NCBI taxonomy): domain Eukaryota; kingdom Metazoa; phylum Arthropoda; class Diplopoda; order Julida; family Julidae; genus Rossiulus; species Rossiulus vilnensis. Next base: position 6,174 of record JAQIXS010000800.1, on the reverse strand, counting down.
TCGAGATTTCTTCGAGTTTTTTCGCCGAAAAATAAATTGACAGCCCCAAAAACTCATTCTTGCGATAATGGAGGCTTTCAAATGGAAAACTGCTTTTAAAAAGAAAAGAACATCACCCAACTCTTAGATTTTTTTCTCCGCGCTTTCTTTGCTTCTAATTAATCACAAAACTGAAATGGAAAAGTACAACAGAAAGTGCGTACGACTTCCTTATCAAATTCCTTTTCGCTTTTTATTGTCGAAGAAATAGACTTGGTGAAACCTGCGTTCTTGAGCAACGCCACAAATTGGACTACAGTGTAGAAACACTTCCTACGTAGCTTTCAACGATACAAGGCTACGTGCACTTCAGTGCACGATTAATGTTCAGTACATCTTATTCATGTACATGTATTTTGGCACAAAGATAATGTCCAACGTTCCCTGCCAACCCGTGCTTTGATATCGAAATATAGTCGTGAAGTTGGACTTTAATTTTACTATCTCAGACACTGGACAAAAGTAACATTTACTCCCCAAGCTGGGATAGAATCCTTTATTACATTTAGCACATTATATAGATAATGCGCTCTAAATGGTCTCAACTTGTATAATTTGATGAACGAAAGCGTTTTTTTAATAGAATAGCTCAGTTGAAAAATGAGCTAGGAACTAAAACCCTAAAACTCAATTTTTCCCAAAGCGAACAAATGGTTAAACCAAAAGCTTCTTTCAATTAAAAGATATCCGGAATTGAGGTTTATGTGGTAATCATTATATCGTATAAAATCATTCATTTCACATGACGAACTTTTTCATCTCTTATTAACATAAAAAAGTAGCTCTTGCAAAAACTGCGCTTGATAGCAACTGAAATGATTTGGATTAGTAGAATCGTGACTTAAATTCACGAATTGGTAGGCAATCAGTGATGACACTATTGCTTTGTGGGTTGGCCAACATGTTTTTAGCAAAAACTGAAGTTGCATTGATTTGTCCAAATGACTTTTCCTCCTAAAATCATAAAATATTTTCTTATTTCTTAAAATAAATGAATTTATATTAAAAGGATAGGCATAATAGTTGCATAATTGGTGTTGACTAATGCCAGTTGTATGGTAAGCTTAATTCGTTTTCTTTCTTATTTTGGAAATTGTTCCTATAATTACCTATATGAGCTGGAGTATAGTAGCGACCCTGTTGGTTTTGTATAGCAGGTCTTTAGTCGAATTTTTATAATTTGAAAATAACCGTAGCAAATTCATTTTGAATTTTGGAAGTTATTAAACCTTGAAATGCTTATTAGGTTGTTCAAAAAAAGTATCGTACTTAATGTCACGATTTTGTGATTTTGTGACGCTTTATTTTTTTGGTTGTATATTTCATTGAGCACATGAACCATTGCTAACATTTCGATTAATGGAATTTATCATTTTCTGTGCAAAGTATGCCAAATGACAAATTTAATTAAACTTATCGGAAAAGAAACACCATAATTAAGTATGAGAATATAAAAAGAGACTGATTCTCAAACATTTTCTGCGTAATCGTACTCTTGCTGCCTATTAAAATTGTTGAAAAAAATGGTATCGAATTCAACGAAAATAATAAAACGCGACAGACAGCAGTTAGCGAAATTTCGATCGATAATTCGGAATGCAGTTTATAGAAAATCTCTTCCATTTTCTCTTATCGAGTTTCGTATGTTTTTCATGTAAGGTGGATTTGCAGGAATGGCAGGGGAATGATATATGTATAGGTGTGAGCGGTGGCTACAATGTAACGTCTTTGACAATGGTCATCCCCCTTTATATTTCAATATTGAACCAACTTAGTTATTTGTCAATGGGCGCGCTTTGCGCTCTCCACTATTCCCTTCCTTGGGGACATTTGCTGCCCTCCCCAAGACCAATTTATCGATCCAGTCGCTTTTGCTCCACATTTACTTTCTTCCCGTACAATTGTCGCTTATGTGAACATTGGTCAATGATCTAGAAAGAGGGATTTCAACTTTTTTTCCCGTTTAAAAGCAGTCCGATACCTTCCCGTAATCCAAACAATCAATTCAGATATAACAAAGTAAGATGTTAAAAAATTAAAACCTTTAATTTAAGAAAGGTAAAAAAAGAATCAGAAGTTGCGAAAAAAAATTAGCTCGAGGCTTTAAACATGTTCGTTTTGATTCCTTTATCACCTATCTTCTTACGACGTTTTCAGTTTAAAACTCATATTGAATTACATGCGCGACTATTCCTGTCATTAAACTACTGTACTGGATGCTTTAATACGATGTAAGTTTGAGCTCATTTAATTACTCAGCATTATAATAACTAAAAGAATTAGGAGTCATTAGGGCATACATGCTCTATATTGTATCTGAATCCTTAATGTTTGCAACACCACCAATTCTGACCTAATAAACGGAGGCTTTCAAGTCGCAATTAGCACCGGAGACTGATCTCAGGCTCAAGCAGTGTTAGCAATGTCTGCAATTTTCGTTACCATTATTAATTATTTTTCAATCAGTCTGCGCTTGGAGCAATTACATAGACTCCCCGTCGCATTAATTAAAAGCGCTCTGAAATATATAGTTTCAAATTGAAAATTCGCAAGGCTTAATTTTCTACGGATTGCTGTCTGCTAATAAAGCGAAATTCTGCTAGCTCATGGCCTCTAAATGATAATTTAATGAATTTCGCGGGCCTGGAGATTTCGCAGTGGGTGGGCTTGTCATGCCCCATTCAACCTAATTTCATTAGTGACCTTACAATTATTTTCATTGGAGTTTATCTAAGGGTGTGAGCGGGTGACAGAACATCACTCTGAAGTAATACATCAAGGAAGGAAGCGCTGCTGTCGGAGTGTTCGTGATTTTCGAATGTTTTTTTGGTCTGGTTTTTGAGATCGCTGATCAGTGTTGATTGTTTTTCCACAGTATCAATCACCGTGGATCACTGAGGGCCCGGACTCAGATCAGCGCTCGCGATGTTCGCATAAATAATGATCTTTCGTGCTCCTGGTTTGCCCCGAGCTTAAGCCCGAGGCTCTCAGTTTTCGTGAGATTAGCGCTGGGAATGAAACGCGCCGCCAGAGTATTAACGCCGCGTGGGTACATAAAAGTGTGAGGTGGATTAGTGCCAGTTCTGCAGGCCCATTCTGCACGCAATTAGTTGAATTGTTTACAAAATTAGTGAAATACGGCGCAGCGGGCTCGTCGCTCTACAATCGACACGTAATGAGTTAATTTGGTGTGACGTCGCATTCTTTTAATTTCTCCGGGCGCAATGTCACGGGAAGTAACCCGAGTGGAGTTGCAGCATTTCAACGATGCAACGGTTGGTATGCAATCACGACATATCTGGTGTGCTCACCACCTAGGGAGCGTGCTTCAGGTTACACTGGTTTGAATTTACGCCACATTGGCGCTATTGCTTTTTGGGGAGGAGTGTGCACAGCGCAATTTCGTTGTTTCATAGACAGACATAACTTTATTGCAACATAAGGGTCCTTATGGTACCTATTATATAATTCTTCGCGTCAGGCATAAAAAGTCAAAACAGTGTACAGTTAAAATTCATGGTAACATGTGAATCAGTTAAGAAAATATGAACATCAATATACACATATATGACATGTGATAATGGAGTAAATCCATTGAATGATTGTTAAGTGAATAAGTTTTAAAACTACATATGGGTTTGAATTACTTAAAGTGTGCAAATTGATATGAGAATTTGGCTCTCTAAGATACTGACAATGTTATTCAACAATGACTTTATGGTAGTTGTTGCAAACCGCCTTGCTACGCGGTACGATACCCGATAACCTTGAAACACGGTTCCGAAAACTGATGTGGATTAAAAGGAAAATACTCGTAACATCGGGCGCAATTTCTTAGCCATTATGTTTTTCGATTGTCAACTGGAGTTTCACTCTGGCAAGCTGTTTGTGGATCGATCTGACGCAAATTCAGGCAGATGTATATCGCACACGTACAGTATTTCAAAAGTGACACACTCAAAAATTGCCAAATTCCTGTTTAAGGCGGTCGAGCGAAATGTCCTGTTTATCTCAGAAAAACGGCACAGCCTGGAACATCATAGATTTTGCAGGATTAGTAGATTTGTCACCTCTGAAACAATGGTGGACTATGGGAAAATTATTTACCAAGTTGCTTTTGTAAATTGCAATTTTTTTTACTTGTGTCACTGTTGCTCGAAGTACCTGTGCGATATCATCTCGTGTTTTAACTAATGCATCTTGTGTAAGAGTGAAAATATGAATTATGGGATGTTCCAATAGTCATTGCAAGCTTCTACGCAATTGAGTGATTTTTTTTCACATCCTTAACCAACTTAATGGCATTAATATCTATCAAGTTTTCATGACATCCACCTTGTAACTCATAACGTAATTATTCATTGCACCCTGCGTCAAAGGGATCAAATTTAATGAAATTAGGGAAATGCATTCAAGACTAGTTCACAATCCCGATCCGAACGGCACTGTAAAGCAAATTGAAATATGCATAGGACACAATAGTTTTTCAAGATAATATATGTGGAAAAATAAACAAGTAGTCATGATATGTTTTTAAAAATAAAATGCACCCGAATCCTTCGAAGTACACGGGGGCCTTTGCGTCATCCTTATAGGCCTATGATATTAACAGAGGTACAATGCACGTCTGGCAGCGCGGAAATACATGTTTATTCCAGACTAGTTCGCAATTTCGGTCTTACGGTCTTACATTTATTATAGGGAGATGTGATAATTTTTTTTGCAGAAAAAGATGCTAGTAGGTCATTTAAAAAAATTCCCCGAATTCTTAGAGATTCGCAGTGACTTTTGTGCCACCCTGTATGAAATCAACAGTGAAATGTATGTCTGGATAATCTGGCAGAATCTGCTCGGCGATTTTGGTAACTGGCTCCGCGAGGCCATGAAATCGTTCACCGCCTAATAGATTGGGTTCTTCGTTGACAGTGGGATGCTGTATTGAATTAAGAGTGGTTAGTGGCTGGTGATGTGAGCCTGACATTTTTAATGCGAGGGCGTGCAGCTACGGTTGCTTCCTAACGAGTTTTCCTCGCTTCGCCACTCGCCTAGGACTCGTGACAGTGATCAAGAACAGACGTGTTACCCGCGCGAACATGCCATCAGTATGGCGGGAATCAGGCGGGCTACCTCTCGATGAAAGTTAGACAGCAATTATTTCGGCTTTATTGTGTCGTGGATGGTTTGCTTTTCTCCTTTACTTGTTTTGCAGCGCCTGGTCTAATCTCGCATTAATAGGCCTAGCAGCGTGTCGCCCCTCGTAGGCCTCCTTGATCATCATTTGTTCTCGTTTGAACTAGCACTCTCTGCTCTGCACTCGTTCCCCAATCGATGTCGCTGCGTCGCAACCACTTTTTCAGACCTGGATTTCGCCCAGGAAGCCCGGGTTTGATACGGGCCCCGATACCCACTCTAACCTCATCCATAATGAATGAGCCCTTCCCGTAGCGCTAATCTCGCATATCAAATCCCCTCCTCTTCTCCCCCATTTTACCAGCCGATTTCGGCCACCACCTGTGTTGCGCATTCTGGCATTGATAGGATTGATGAATATTTGTTTTACAAGCTATTAGCGTGACCCCTCTCTTTACAGCCCCTGCGACCTTAATATCGCCGACCAGCAGTAATTTTCTAATCCCTCACTGTTGATCATCTGGCTGAACCACGCATGCAACGGATTGATGGCAATTTGCAATTTTCAGTCAAGGCTCTGTTCCTGCCGTAATTACGTTCGTTTTTCGCTTCTTCCTGTGGCAATTTGGAAACTGGGAGGGCTATATTAGATTCGAAAGATCAGCATGGATGCCTGGGGCCACAGTTCTTTTTGCGTGGGGAATGAGCGGGAACAAAGGTCCGGCGAAATTAAATCCATCTATTGATACGTAACTTCTTTATCCACCTCGGTATATTTGGTAACTCTATTGTGTTTATGAAATATGAATTCGCCTGCGGCGAAACGTGGCGTTCGCTGTTTATTTTGCTTCCAGTTTTCCATTCCCCTAAATCATACTTAATCCATGCGAGTCCGTAACGGGGGATGTAGCGAGCATTTTTCGCGGTTTTCATCTGAAAAAATCATGCAGTAGCCGTGGAAAATTCGATTTCGGGATAAACTCGAAATGTCTGGGCTTTAAAGTG
>JAQIXS010000799.1:0-38421 GCA_034700785.1 Rossiulus vilnensis | reverse complement strand
GTCCAAACCCAATGTTTAATGCAATCCATTCCACGTTTTTTTCCGATTAACTTTAACCCAGTAATCATCGTTGGAAACCCTAACCGTATATTTAGACGAAAACTTCAAAAATAAAAAACAAGAAATTTTCAGTATAGGTTTATGGTCTTTATAGGCGACGTTCACCCTCTTTTGTTTCAAAATTACCGGCTTTCTGGCAAAATTTTAAAATTCCACGCTACTTAACCATAACCTGAAACTTCCGTAACACGCCCCTAACTTACATCACTACACCGTATGCCTTAAAAGTCAACGATTACAAAAACCTGACATGAAAATGAGACCCATACTGCATTTGCGCGTGGTTTGGTCGTATTTGGTACAAAAATAATAAAAACACGTATAATATGTGGCGAAAACTAACTCGACCATCACATGCATTCACCCATAAGCCTTAAAGCATGCAAAGGTCCTTTGCGTTAGTGAAATTCAATTTAGGCCTAACCTATTAAAGTATATCTACATGTATATATATTCATTAATATTAATCAGGTGACTAGGCCTATCTAATAATTACTTAGTAAAGGATTGAATTTAGTGCTTTTTTAATTTATTTATATTAGGCCTTTATGGGTAGTTTTTTGCATTTTTTAAAAATACGTTATGAAAAATTAAATTATTAAAATTATTAATTATGGTGTACTTTTTCGTTAATTAAATGGAAAAGGTGCGAATGTCATGAAAGGAAATAGTCCTTTATAAATAATTTTGGTTTATGCCATATCTCGGTCATTATGGCTCTAAATTCTGCTTACAAAACGCATTTTCGAGAAATCAATAATACCATTATGCCCTTTGCTACGTCAGTAGAGGTCCACCTAAATATCGAATAAAACTTCAGGGCCTTATTATTTCACTTAGGGCTTCTTATCAAGGACCTTTTTATTAAATTTGGCTAAATTAGGTCAAAAACAAATAAATTGAATCCCCAGAAATTAGCTCATCATTAATTTCCAGCAAATGTAGGGCTAAAATAGGCCTAAATTGATCAATCCTTTTCGTATTTTAGGACTATAAATTTATGCTTTACGTTTTTAAATTTATCTTTGTTCTAATTGCAAGTCATGTACGCTGAATACTATAGGGCAAAACTATCGCTTTTAACAAATTACAGTAAGGCCTATAGATGCTCAGTATTGAGTTATCATTTCTCTTAATATCGGTACTAATTTTATGCAAAAAAAACGCCTTCAATAAATTTAGTCAGTGGTCATCAGTAAAATAGTACACGTATATTTACAAAACATCACACCCTTTATTTTTTTATTTATTACCAGTATTAATTTATTTTTTAACTTTTTCTGTTCGGTAGGCCTACCCTACAGTCAGTATATTAATGCCATGTGGTATGGGGGTCAATTAGTTTAACCCAAATTTAAACACATAAATGAAATTACAAACTTAGAACAGTTAAAAGAACTAAAGAGTGATAGAAATTAGTTAAATTAATATTTAATTTGCGAACCAGTTATAATTACCTCCTTTAATCTGTTTTATTGAAACAAAAAATATTAAAGCAGCTTAAATTTGGCAAGTTAATGTTACATTGAGAGAGAAACTTATTGAAGATTAGATTGGGCACACAATTAACTGCAATTAGTTCATTTCAGTTTTATTCCCTTATCAGAGCATATTAGTTAGGTGAGCAGTTTGGCTTTTCACGTTAAATTTTCAGGTTTAGGCTACATGTCATTAACATGTATCTTTTTAGGCTACATGTCACTAACATGTATCTAAAATTGATATGCAGTGAGTTTCATGGCAGTCACAACTCTTAAGCAGCGCAACTGGGAAAATAAGCAAAAAAACCTGACAATGTTCTCAGTCATCCAAGAAATTATTTCACGAAATTTGTTAAAATTGTGTGTATTTGTACGTACAGCAATAATGTATACTGAATATTTTTCGAAAGAGAATTTCGTTCGGATGAATCAAGTGCAAGATGGGATTTTAGAGATCTTGATTTCATCTAAATCATTGTACTTTTTAAGCTGTTAGGGTTTATATGCTCAAAATGTGGTGTCTCTTTTTAAAGGCGCCAAACTGTCATGTTCATCGGAGGATTTTCATGACGACAAAATTACGCAAAATTCAACAACGAATATATGCGCGTAAGCATTTTAAATGAAATCACGACTTAGGGCTATATATCTATAGATGTATAAGAGCAGAAAAAGAAAGAAAAAAAAATCAATGGATGCATTTTCTGATAAAAGTAGCGCCACCGAGCGTTCAACATTATTAATGCCCGTCTGATCAAAGGCTAATATCACTATAATTTTTAGACATGCATTTTAAACACAAACACTCCGAGGGGAAGAATATGAGATAGATATGAGGGTAGATAATAATCATAATACTAATAGGAATTTGCGTTTTTAAAAGGTGTTCCTTATTATTACTTTTAGACTTGCGAATGGCATTATAATAGGAACAGTTCACAAAATATCTACATGTTTAAAATGATATGGTGTATATAAGGTGATAAGTTTAGAATAAAGCAGTCTGGTATTTTGTCGTGTGATAAGTTTTAACCTGATCAATTTTGGAACGGTGCTAGAATTATTTTAAAATGACACGTTTTAGACAAACGTTTACTTTTAACATGTCAATGCAATATGTCATGAATTGACATTTCCAGCAAGTTACGTGCATGTATTACCCGCATTTTAAATATTGCCAGTGAAATTATGTGTAAAATTTACGCAAATTCTAGAAATTTTTATTTCTATTTTCATTCTTTTAAGCACGTCAATTTCTATGAAAATCCTTCCTTGTAACAATAGTTATATAAAAACGTGCTTCTGGCAAGATTCTAAACGTGTTCTGTAAGAATGGGTTTATAGATTTGTTTAAACTGTTCCTGATAATTGATAAATGAATTTATCGTTGTAGTTAATAGAATATTTTGAAATCAAGACAAGGCCAGTATTCAGAACGGTTATAACAACGCTTGAATTAAAATTTATTATTGTTATAATCAAATAACTGGTTTACAATCTACAGGTATATGTGAGTCACAACTGCATATACAATTCTGAGGCCTTAATTTATATAAGCGAACATTTTGAGATATTTTACGCAGTTTTAAAAGCTCGCACTCCATGTGTTAATAGAAAAAAAATGGATTGCGGGTTAACTACATGTGTCTCGATTTAGACGTTTACTTTTCCACACGTGTAGGTACGTAAAACACCATTAACATATTTTTCTCAATTTTAGCTCATTAATTTAATTATAACCCTTTTTACATAGTGTCATGAATATGTGAGGTAAGAGTAAATTAAGGGCTAAAGGTTTGTGTTAATACCGATATGTACGGATGAACATGTTCGTACTGATAATTAAGAGGAAGAATGTTTGTGAAGCTTAAGATAACACAATTTGAACCAAACGTACGCAAAACTAAAATACCCATGTATGTATGCTATATGTCAAATGTACATTTTTGGAGAAAAAAAAAATCATTAAAAAATTGCAGATATACATCTAGGGGACAATGTCCAAAAATTGCATTTTCCCAGAATCACCAAATTACCAAACAGTGGCTCTGTTTAGGGGTAATGGTTTGTGGTGATAGAAATATATATGGACGAATCTATTCGTAACAAAAATTAAGAAGAAGAATGTGTATGAAGTTGATAATATGAGACAATTTGAACCGAACACCCAATCGCAAAACCCAAAAACCGTACAAGTTTACCAAACGTCAAATGTCATTTTTTAAAAAAAAATAAAATAAAAAAATAAAAAAACAGCAGGTAAGAGCATTGTCCAAAAGTGTCAGTTTCCCCGAAATATGGCAAAATTCGCTCGATCCCATCCTAAAATCAGGCACTTTTATGGCCAAATCACCCAATTGCGGTGTTCTGATTGCTCACTCGGAGTTATTCCATTCACGCAATTACCACGTGAAATTCACCTCATTAATTACCACACGTTAAGTCTCAATTTACTTCGCTAATTGATGCAATTTGCAATATCTCAAAAACTGCGCTCGAACATGCGTGTCCATTACGTGAAACTCCTGCCGCGTTCCACGGCTCGTGCGCGGCACGATCGTTAGGCCTCGGCCGGGGTTTGCGCCAGGACGAAATGGCTCCATGAATAGGGATTGTAGTTAAGAAGAAAAAGCGGGCTAGGCAGCTAATCTCCTTACGGCTACCCTATCTTAGTAAAATAGACACTTCCCAAATGAGATCACGTGAAAATGCCATCAACTGCATAGTCTTATCCCGCCCCTTGGCCCCCCCATTATACACGTTTGGCGCTGACCATAAAGAGCGCTAAGCGAGGCAGCGCAAATGAGTAGAGCGCCAATTATTCACCGGAAGTGGCTGCGGATCGGCTGCAGGATCCGAGATCCCGAAGTGGGGAGGGGGGTGGGTGGATGGCGGCAATTAGCATGCAAACGTGGCTACTGTTGGTGGCTTACCTTTTTCGGCTGAGACGCGGGATCCAGCGGCGGATCTGGCCCTCGATTGCCGACTGCTGCCGATCCACACCGACATCCACCTTTTATATACAAGTATAAAGTCAATGAATCCCGGATTCAGTTTCTTGTTGGCTGACGCTCAGCCCAGCTCTGCCTGCTGCAGACCTCGCAGATGAGGATGTTGGCGCACTTCGATGCAGCAACGTGGGAAAGGAAAAAAGGAAGAACGAGGGAAAAAAAAAAAGGCAAACTGTGCCATTATTTCGATGGCTTCGCAAGCAGCCGAATCGCAGCTTGCTACTACATTTTTTTTTTTTTTTTTTTGCAAGTTTTTTTGTGACTCACATTTTTTTTTGAAGGATTTTTTTTTTTTTTTTTTTGGACGGATTTTCCTACTCCTACCAAAAGGGATTTTGCAGCCTTTTAATCGTATTAAAAATTCGATCACCGGTGCCGGTGCGAGTGGGGGGGAACTGGGAGTGTATCGAGCGGTGGTCGAGGATGAGGGGATGACCTCCTTTGCGTCGCTCTGAGGTAGCGACTGGTTGTGAGGACGTTATGACGTCATATGTGCCAGATGAAGTTGGGTTTCTGAGCGAAATTGGTTGGTTGGTTTCTCACTACTCTGGGAAATCACGTGAATTTTCTGCAGCAAATGAAGCTCGTGTGTCTAAGCAAAATGTCGTAGGTTTGCACTAACAAATGACGTAATTTAACTGTACCGAATGAAAACAGATTTCCAAGTGGAAATGAGGTAGTTGAAGACAGATTTTTCAGCAAAATGTTTCGATTTTACCGCCTTTGCCAAATGACGACAGGTTTCTAATCGAAATCGTGTCAAGTTTCTTGACACAATCGGTTCAGATTGGTGTACGTGAGACATTATTCAGATTTCAACAGGAAATGACGTCAAATTTCGATGCAAAATTGTCAACATTTAGCAGGAAAAATCGATTAATTTTTGAAACAGGATGACGTATTTTTAGTCATGACATAATACAGAATTGTTATTTTGGTGGACGGTGAAGGTGAAGGTCTGTTATTTGGTGTTCGTGTTCTGCCCAGCCTGATTTCTGTTTTGTTTTATCAATTTTGAAGATGTAAGGTAAAATAATAATGACCGGAGGAACGAACTCGAGGGTTTCTGGGAAACATGGATTAACGTAATTCCACAAGAATTTCATGTCCGTAAGAACAAAACCTGTTGTCTGAAATGCTTGTCATTGGAAGTTAACGTATTGATTTTAGCCTGGCATTAAGAGCGGCGTCCACCAGCCTCTTTTGATCAAATTACGGAGTCCATTGTTGAACAGACAACTGATTTGTCTAAATTTGCTCAACATTTGATGGATTGTGCAGCAGAAATTATTCCACTGCATCTTATCAAATGAAATGAGTCAGGTAAAATCAACCATTGAGTAAAGTTAAACCTCTGTTTCAACATTTCTTCAATGATAAAAATGTAGAAAACAAAACATTCAACATTTTCCTACAATGAATTCATCTTTATTCCATCCAAAAAAAATGCATTACATAATATTTGGCAAGTCACATGCTTTTCATACCAGATGAAACGTTTGGATCCTCATACACTGACGTGGGGGGGATGCTAAATTCGCATTTGATCAAGCTCATGTACAATGGCGTTTGTGGATGTTAAATCCCACTCCCAATTCACAAAGAATTTACGAAAATGGCCATAGAAACCGCCAACAATTGTTTAATATTAGACCAAATTCATTCTCCATGATCGAATATCCATATCCATTTTTCCAAACATGGATTTGCGTTTGATAAAAATCAGAAATTATTGGGAAGTCAGTCTAAAATTCAACCAAATCTAAGCCTTGGGACACTCTTTGGGAATTGTAATTGCACTTCATTTTGCATTAAAAAAACAAACAACTCAGCTGTACTTAATGTCCAAGAATGGTATCCAATAATTCACCATTTTGAGATTGTTCTACAGGGACACCATTACCTATAAAGATTTAAGGTATGCGTCGTTTTGTTTCAAGCCTCTTCATAGCTTCTTGTCTTCCTTGCGATATAAAAAATACGCCCTGCCTAAAATCCACTCGTGCTCAGATGTGATTCAGGATCCAGATTTTGATTTTGGTTCCTTACCCTCTTGCCCCCACCCCTCTTCCTATCCCTGTTTTTTTATCCGCCATCTTTTTCTCCTACCCTTGCATGGTAGGTAGAACACAATGAGCTACTATTGCGTTTTTCATCCATTTTTTATTGATAAAAAACGATTTTTCACCCCCACATCGGTGGCCTGCACGTCCTCCAATTGAATTGGTTGACCCATAATGCAATGCCCTTTTTATATATATATTTTTTTTGGCAAAATATTCAACGCGTAGCGGCTCGATTTCAGAGAGGGAAAAAAACTTGCTTATTGGCCTATATGAGAAGATTCCGTATAAAATTATTAGCTGGCTGAATTTTTACTAGCCTAATTCCGATCCGATCGATATTTATCCACTGCTCTCCATCTGCTGGACGTTGATCTTAGTTTTCGAATTGGGCGTTAGATGGCATTCTAATCGATGCTGTATTGCATTATGGGGGCAGCACTGGCGCCACCTGTTTTTGCATGTTTTAAGATAAACAATTCACATTATAAGGGCTAAATCTGTTAATTCATTTTAGCATTTTTAAAATAAATAACCTGATCAAGTTTAAAGCGTGTATAAAATTACTCAAAATTAGTTTGCATTTAATTAGATAGAACTCAATATCCTTTTGCCAGAAAATAAATACCAAATAAAACTAAATGAGAATGAGTGAGTGAAATTAATGAATACAGAATAATTATTTTAACTGTCCTATTGACCAATTGATAATTATCAGAGTTACTAAAATGAACGTTAAATTTTCATTTGCATGTCTGCAAATCATTTTAGCGTTCTGTAAATATATTTCATTAATCATTTTAGCATTCTGTAAATATATTTCATTAATTATCTTTAAGTTGCATTACAGTTTCACTTTAAAGTGGCTTAATGACCCCTTCAACAAATTACAATAATGTTATAAAACCATGTATCAAATTGTTCCATTCAGTGTATTAGTGTAGTGTAAAAGTCATTTAAAATTTTAAAAAATTACAAAATAAAAATCAATTTTGATATTATTTCTCTATCATAAATAGTAATAAATAAAACTGTTCATAATGACTTATTTGAGAGAATTCTTCTTAGATACATGAACATTATTTTATCAACTATTTAGACTGTTTTCATAACATTTCTTCGTTCTAACATTATTATGCATTGCAAAATAACATACTTTTTTATTTCAAAAAATGCATCATTAACACTTGTTTAATCAGAGAAGTGATGAGATTTCAATTTTTAAAAATATCTCTATAAATTAGAAAGCTTAGTAGAATGCAGTATCAAATGCAATTGACATTTAATACATTTTATTTCCAGTGTTGTCTGGTTTTGTTTATTCTTGAACGCAGGATCCCATGAAGTGTCACTTCTAGATTCAAAGAAATCATTCAAAGACCCAAACACTATGTGCTAACGGTTAAACAATGCAAATTAAATGGATTTATCTGGAATCTAGACCTTTACAGGATGGATGCTTGGGTCTATATTTCACCCTCTTATCTGATTTCCATTCTCTCAAATATTTTATTTCATTTCTGGGAACCCTTTCATTACCATAAATTACACTACGTTCAAAGGGATATTGGTAACCTATAGTCTGCATAAAATGGACGCGTTTAGCAAGAAATGTGTAGGGGAATTAAGATGACGAATAAAAAGGCATATGCAAATGAAAGTCAGTGGTGCAGTTCATTGCTGTTTTTCTCAGCAAATAAAGTAAAGCATTTAGGTTATTTTTTCTTGTAACCTGGGCTAACATGTAGCAGAGTTACGAAAGTGAACAATATGGTAAAATTAGACGAATTTAAATTTCACTTGATTTTTTTGAAGGATATATTCCCGATTTCACAATTCCGGGCTAAATATATGCCAATTAAATTTACTACAACTTGAAATCTGTTCCGCCAACTCAAAAGAAAATTTCCGGGTATCTTTTCGAGGTATTTTAAATTTATTTATGAGGAATTTTTGTGCGTGATTTTTGTGTGATATTTCAAGCATTGAACCGACCATGAAGATATCAAGATAACTTCTTCAAACACAAATTTTCTTATTAACCTGATGGCCAAAATATAATATAGCATAAATGTAGTAATTCTTGAAGTATTAACATTGCCAAAATCTTGTGGGCTCCAGATTTTGGTACCTGGAGGTAGGGTCCTGTGAGGGTTTTGACATTGAAAACTCAGTATTTGGCTGTCCAAGGAAGAGGGGGAGAGTAATCCGGTGAGGAGGAGTTGAGTTTAATTAATGACAAGGGAATTTTTTATCAGATTCCTGCAAAATCAGCACGTTGGAGGCACCTTTTCGGGTGCTTCTTCCAATTGTTTAGCACATTTGGCAGAGACAATGATGGTGATGATGATGAGAATTTCATGAAGGAGAAGAGAGGGGGTGTTGATGCTGATTATGAAGAAGCCAGGCTTGGATAACACAATGCAAAAAAAACAAAAAAAACACCCACTGTTCTGGTCGTGTATCTATTTCGCTGCGTCATTATTTCACCGTTTTTATTCTCTCTCATAAATTGCTGAATGGTTGAAGAGCAGCTGCTGAGAAACTGATATGACTAAAAAATCACCTCACATTTTTATCCGCCATGAACCTGTAGGCAAGGAGGAGGAGGAGGATCGTTACTTGGGGTCTAAAAAAAAAAGATAACAAATGGTTCGTCCGAATAATGGCGTCCATATTGATACGGCCAATATTGGGCATATTCACGCTCATTGGTCGTTCAGAGGCAGATGCACACATTTTATGAGGCTTTCATAATTTTCTTCCCAGTGGCACTGGGCGCCATAATTCATTTATGCCCTATGATAGCCACGCTGCCCCATTGCTGTTTTATGGGCATTATGCTCGAAAAAAAAAGCAGTTGTTCCATCCCTCTTGCAGATTGGGTCCTATTGTACACCGCCTTTGTTTGAATACCGGTTTCGAGAAATAAGGGCATTTTTCAAATTTCTGTAAAATATATTCGCCGATGGGTCCTGGCCGACTTGTGCAGTACTGTTTGACCTCCCTACTTGGGCACGCAGGGCAGGAGAATGCGTGTTCGAATTGTTGTAAAACTAATCCAATTGACAAGCACATTATACTGAAATGCATTTCTGACATGCACGTATATACGAATTTAGCAAATTGACTGGATTTTAAAACATAAGTTTTGGCAGAATACATTAGAACGTTTATGTACAAACACTCAGAATGCAAATCAATGATCGAAATACATGTTATAATAGCGTCAAAATTCATCACTGCTTTTTGATAAATTCACCAAGAATGCATATCAACTTACAAAAAATGACGAAATACCTTTCAAACGAGTTATTTTTATAATAAAAAAAAACATTTTTGAAAACTTTCAAATGTGTTCAGAATGTATGACAGTTTACAAAATTCCAAATATCTTTCAAAAGTAATTTTTAAGGGAAAAAACATTTTAAAACAACTTTAAGGCGTGAAAATGCAAAAAAAAACCGTTTTGACGGATGGAACTTCGAATGGAAATAAATGTAATATTTTGAAATATCTTTCAATATAGCTACTTCTTAATAAAAAACACGAAAATAATTTAAAGGTGTCAAAAGAAATCAGTACTTTTTTTTTGATAAATTCGTTCATTTAAATCTTTTGAAATATCTTTCAACAATTTTTTAAAGAAATGAAAGTATTTTAAAACTTATACTAATGGGGTATTGAAATACACATTTGCATGTGAATTACAAATGTTATCAAACAAAATATATCAAGATAAAACAAATGTTTGAAGTAAAAACATTTCGTTTGGGGGTACAATGATTATTAATTTTACAGGCATTCGAGTATTTTTTATTTTCCAAATTCACCTTAATTGTGTAATTCTGATCCATGGTTACTGTGCACCCTGAATCTAAACTGTGGACCTGGCCCTTCGATGCCCATCTTGAGGGGGACACTATTTTTCTCGTTTTTTCTTCGTTTTCTTATTTACATAATAGAAAAATTGACACCCAGACCTGTCTAATGGCCTTTATGAAGGCCTTCTTGGACTTTTATAATCAATCCAGGCTTCTTTTGTGCAAAACTAAAAAAACGGTTTTGAAGGAGGGGGTGCAGCGATCGATCCTTAAGATCTAGCGTCCAGGAACAGAGGGGAAAAGAAAAAAAAATAATAAAAAAGCGAATTTGAGGAAATATGAAGGGCATGGGAGAATTGGGGTGGAAAATGGCGAACGCATTAAAATTTGGCCCTCATGTCCTCGGCACTTTTTGGCACATCAATACCCCTCATTGAATGCATGTAATGACACCCTGAGACCCTACCTTTAGTAATTTTTTTTTGCTTTTTCTGCGAGAAAAGACGTTAAAAATGGGCTTGGTTGACCAGTTTCAATGACCAGCTCCCTTCCATGATGGACACTGGCACATAGGACCCAGTGTTGTTGTTAAGCCTTAAGGAAACATGGGAAGTCTTAAAAAATGAGAGGGAGGGAGAGAAAATGTTAGGTCGTAGTTCATTAAAACGACCCAATAAAACGTTAATCCATAAAACGGAATTAATGTTGGTCTCTATTAAATTTTCTTTTTGAGGATTTTACTACCTGTCAAAAGGTGGCGCTGTTTATGTACCGACTCCTAGCGTCCTGCAGCGACATATTAATTAGTTAAATACTCGAAAAAATATTGATTATTAGAAATACGCAAAAGTTATTTTGAATTATTTGATGTTACTTTTTATAATACAATGCTGGTTTGTTAGTAGCTATAGCTTGCGTTTAAGGAAATAGTTTTAACTCATACTTATGCTTTGAAATAATGTTCAGTAATTTCAGATACAAAGTTGAGAAAATAGCCAGGCACCAATTTAATGCTGTACCAAAAAGCCCGCCCATCATGCTTATTACTTGTACATATTTAATTGAAATACTTATCATAATTGCTAAATTTATTTTCCCCATTGTAGAATTGGTCGTCCACCAGGTTTTATAATCTGAAAATGTTTATATTTACAATAAAAAACAAAAATAAAACAACCTTTATGACCACCTAAAATAGGGCTTCCCTTCAAGGTGCCTTGCATTGCGGCTTGCATACGTTTTTAAAATTTTTAATTTTTCTTAATCAAACAGAATAATTTGAAATAATAATCCAAAGCTGAAACCCTAGTGGGCAACTAATTCGACTTTGAACCAAAAACTTATTTGTTTTTTTGCATGGTGGGCATGCTTTTGTTTAACACATTTGAAATGTTTAAATTTATATGCCATTTTGGATCAATATTTAACATAGTTTTCGTAGGTGATTCCTATCCTGTAAACCACTGGCATTAATTTAAAACAAAATTAATTACATGCGTTTCACAAATTTCGCATTCGAATGCTACTGATTCCAATTCCATAGACCAAAGTTAAATAATAATGAATCTAACCTTTTTGCCTTTCGTAGTTTTTTTTATCGATTTTGGTTAAAGATTAGGTCATTTTTCTAGATTACTAACTGCGCTCAATGCTGCCAATCAACGATGATACTATGTATTCGTAGGGATAAGATGGACGAGCAGGAGGGGGAATGAAAATAAGCCATTTAATAACGAGCTTTTTTTTGATCCTATAAAATACAGGGTGACCCAAGATAATCGCGTTTTCATAAAACCGTGATATCGATTGGATATCACGCAAGCTTTTATGGCAATTCCTCGATTCTCGCAGTCCGTAATCTTTTCTTGGAGGTCAAACACATGCTTGACCTTCTCCGAACAGCGGTGTGTGGTATTTTAGAGGAGGTCATTCGTGTTAATGGCTTAATCTCCACTGACACCTGACAGTCAAACAATTCACCTGTGCAATATTTTAGTTTGTTGAAACGCAATTCTCCAGAGTGACCAGCGGTCAAAATCGTTGTCCTGGGGTTTGTTTGATATGTGAAGTACTCATTTTAGAAGGATCAGAATATTTTGTAGGAATTATTTCCTAAAAAATGAATTACTGTATGACGTTTAGTGTTAGGTTCGATTTTTGGGTGATTTTTATTCAAATTCTGTTTAAACTTGATTAAAATAGTTTGTAAAGAAAAGCATAACTATAAGCCTATAAATAATGGAGCTTATGTGGGTTTTTTTTCTATTTTTTTCTTTTTTTTTAACATTTACTATTCAGATGCATCATGATATACACGTTTTAAATCTTGATACCCCTTTCCCCCCTTCATAAGTTAAAGCTAGTTTCAAGACGACCACATTTAATACTTTTAGTTTGAGGACATTGTTCACCAATCTTTGATAACATTTTCTTCGGCAAAGACATTTTGTTTAATACCAGATGATCAGCCTTCGCATAAGCGAAAATGTTTTTCGTCCTGCTGTCCATTGGTCATTTGTCATCCCAAAATAAAATTGAATAGCAGTGAAGCTGGCTGTCTTATAGTCACATGGTAAACGGATTTAGAGCATGAAGACACAAAGCCAAAACCAGTATCACTTTCATCCTGTAATATCATAAGCCCTATTCATCATTTCAAAAAAAAAACAAAAAAAAAAAACTCACCCCTCATCCAATATTTTGCGAAGAGGACTTACGTATGAGATTCTGTATTTCTTTGATAAATTGCGCCACATGCTTCTTGGCATCTCTGAAAGGTGTACAGTTATTTGCAGACGTTTAGTAATCGCTAACATTGAAAATATTTAAAATAATGCCCGAATAATTATCAAGGACATTTTAAATACCATGACGAGCATAAGTTTCTGAGGATAAATATTTGCATTTACATGTTAATAATTATTTGACGTGCCCCTTAATCTACTTTAATATTTTCGGAATATTTTTCATACGATTAATTTTGCTTTTAATTACAGCTCTAACAGATATTTTTAATTATAGATAATTTCTGGCCGTCGCAGTTCTTTCATTGTCTTTATACTTTCGAGTAATTGAATAGTAATATTAATTTTTGTTTTGTGGATTAAATTACTACATTTTGGCGAAGCATTATCAAGAAAAATGACGTGAATTTTGAGTAATTTCTCTTACTGCGATTTTAAAAAAAATCAAGCATTAATTTCAAATACTTTTTTTTATAGAGGAAATTGATATCAAGAATAATACTAATAATTAATGCTGTGCAAATTGAATAATAACATTTTGGTGAAACATCAAGGAAAATAACAAATTAGGCGGCATAATTTCTTTATCTATTTTCCAACTTTTCGATTTCTGCAATAGCGCTGCATGAAATTAATGGTCCAACAACACCCAGCGATATTGCCCCACATTTTTAGGATCTCTTTTCTAGTAAAACTATCAGAGATTGTTCAAATTTGTCTCCCCATACCTTTGATAGCCTTAAACTTCAGCGATCCCATGAGGATTCCGTAGCTAGGTTCCTCAATTGACTACTAGGTGTCGTTAGTTACCGGCGAATCAATGCACGTGTAATGGCGTCCTTCCTGTTAGCTGTTGTGAAAATTAGGTAGGTGAAAAAAAAACCCTTCTAATTTGAAATTTAAGTTGTGTGTCCATAATTATTGATATCGTATTTTGCTACTAGCGCACTTTGCTGTAGAAATAACGCGCTTGAATCCTTGGGGGATGGGTTAAATGGCATCGATAATGAGGTGTTTTTGACAATGCTCTTTGTTTGCGTTCTTGTTTTGGTGTCATTTTGTTCTGGTCATATTAGGGCATCTGCATCCCCATTGCCAATTTGCGTCCTTTATGGACTATAAACTGATTCATCTGCGAATTGTTGAAGTCATAATCGTAAAAACTGACCCCCGAGTGCGCAATTTCTTAGGTGGCCTGCATATTTGAATAGGCCTACCATCTAACGTGGATCATATGGTGGTAGCCATGTTTATCAAACACGTGTTTGGCATCCCTTTAAAAGCCTCATTTTGTGATAATAAACAATAGGCATTTTCACATTTCCTATTCTTGGCTATGTATTGAGCTCCTTTCATCTTCATCGTCGCAGTGATCAAACCTTGATTGATTTTGAATATTATGAATTCTGTATTGATATGAGAGGAGGGGTTTGAGATCCAAATAACCTTGCTATAATGTGGTAAAACTGGTTGCAACTTTGTCCGGCGGTAGCTGACATATCAAAATGGATATCTACGGATATCCTTTAGAAATGCCGGCCAACATCCAATTGCAATTAGTTGGCATGCAAGAGAACCAATTTAACTTCTGAATTTTAGACTGTTTAAAACTTATATTCGTGATTGCCTATCTAGTTGTAGTGTACATCATTCATGTATCAGCTAGGAGTATTAAATTGAATGAATTTAATGATTGTTGGAGAAATCCCTAACAGACCAGCCGTCAAAGACTAATAATCTGCTGTAATTAGTTTTTTTGTTCATTCTGTGTCTTGATCTCTAATGCTTGGAAATTATTGATTAGGTAGTTTTAAAAGTTCTGGTGGAAAAATTATTTCTCATGGGTATTTGGGTAACATAGCATTGGGAATTCTAATCAGACGGAATTTTTAAACCCTTTTTTCAGTTCAGTAACTGGAAAATGCACCGCAGCAGCCACACACCATATCTGCATTCATCCCTTGCGAGGACGGTGCTGGAGAGACTGGAATCTGACAATGAAATGCGGAATTTCGACAAAAGTTTGGTAAGTGCAACATTTTTGTTAGCTTTTGTTGTTAACACCAAGAATATTCCATTGCTGTTATTTTGGGTGGGGAGTATTGCCAATGTATCTGAGCATCGCCAATTACTTTGAATTAGTTCTCATGCATGAAGGACGATTTTTGTGATAGAACCTGTGGGAGGAGGAGGTTGGGGGCGATGGAGAAATCCTCACAATGACGACTTATAAAAGACTTACCATTTCATGATTGGTTGCCAATATAGCAACAGCATTCACAAATAATAACCCCACTCTTATTATATGAACCTAAAAATATTCGCAATGCAGATTTCGGCTAATTATACATGGTTCACCTTCTAAGAATGAATTATCATGTTATCTGCTATTCTGCTTGTGTGGGTGCCACTCTCCATGCAAGGCATGAAATCTCCAACAATTCATTTCCAGACCTGGAAAGTGGAGAACATTACTTGTCCAACAAACCAGGTGGCATTGTTTTGAGCAACATTTAGCTTATGAACAGATGAACAATTTTAAAAATGTGATAATATAGCAGTATTGCACACATTTTTACAAATTTTCTAATTGTGGAGTAATCTTTTTGTCGCTCTTTGGTGTTTTACAAGCGAACATTTGTAAGCTGCTACTATGCACGTTCGTCAAAGGATTTTCAAGGTTTAATATTTCTGCAAAGAATGTTTTGTTGGTGGTAAAAAACGAGTTCAACAAACAGCCTTTGGCTTTATTATGGTCGTTGCAAGCTTGTAATCTGGAGAAATTTTGTGGACAATTTCTTGTCTGATGAAGCAGTGTGGTGGCTAATCTCACGGTATGTCTGACATTAGTAACGATGAATTGATTAACACACAAGACTTCATAGATCCTCATCTAAATGTCTTCCTATTTGGAGTGCATATTGATCTGCCCAGAATCTGTTCAGACATCAGGCTATTAGTTTCCCCGAGTTGTGATTGTGTCAAATCATTATTTGTTGGGATATGCTCTTTTGGACAAGCCTGCAGTGTTTCTTAAGGTTGCGAGATAAACTAACTTACTTCTTTAGAGGCAACGTGTTTTCAGATTCATTTGAATTGTTTTAATTAGTTCAACTAAATATTTTGAAATGTCCAGCACTACGTTATGTTATCATAGCATGGGTTTCCTCTACTGAGGGTTTGATGCCAGTGCCAGTTTCTGAAACATTTTAACATGCCAGTTTGTGTCCCACTTCTGAGATCAATCACGATTCATCCCAATAAAGGTCAAAATTTTGGATCTCCTAGTCCCTTCTCTACACAGCACCTACCTGCTCCTCATAACATTGTTTAAGGAGTATGTGGCATCACATTTCGTCAGCAATCATGGATGATTCACGTTTGATAGACTGAATTCTAATTAATAATTTCGGGTGCCTGCAGAGATACGCAGTTGGGTTCTTTCTTCAGCTCTGAATCCACATCATTTAATATTGAAATTAGAAGCCATTGGTGGCACTTTTTGGCAACTACTGACGTGGCAGATATTTTTTTCCGCTTAATTTCTCTCCATCTACTTCTGGATAATTTTCTTATAAAACCGGACTAAGAAGAATGTGAGGTGAAGTGCCTGCTCTTGGAGGAGATTTCGGAGAAGTTCAAACAAATCCAATTAAGAGCAGAAGCATTTCCAAGGAACTGATAACAAGTATAACGAGATATTTCCTATGTCTATAATTAGGAAAAAGCTAACGGTGATCGCGATGCAACTAGAGCATTAGCTCGATGAGCAATGAACACGAGTTACATTCAAAATTTCACCCGTGATCAGGGGGGAATAAGATTGACTTAAGTCTCTGAGATTTTTTCTCATTTCCGAAGTCTCACTGCGTTTTCTTTTTTAATCATCCAATTTTTTTCATCATCCAATGGTCGGTGCCAACAATAAGTGTGAATACAGGTGTAAGATGTGAGGAATTCTTAAGTTCATGGGGGAAATTAAAGAACAGAAAAAAAATCAATATTCACGTAATAAAAGTTTATCAAAATCATAGTCCTGTGGAGCTGCTTTCTTTCGAGTGCCAGAGGAAGGATTGCTTCAAAGGCTCTAATTGGAATCTATAACACTGCCGGGTCTCCTGAGACGCTGCTAAAGCTTGGAAATTGAAAATTAGATAAAAATAAACAAGGAAAAGTAAAGCGAGTTAGACAAATTAAATGAAAGCCTGCTGGCGATGCAAATCGATGCCTGCTTCCGGAATTACGAAGATTGTTGTTGAAATGTGAATGCGGTGATGGTCATCGCAATTGCTAGGAGAATTCCAAGCTTCACATCGACAGAAAAGACTTATCTGATGCCAAACTTTGTTGAGATTCTCACTTTGTGATTAATTTGATTAACCTATTCCTTAAGATATTGATCAGCTGTGAGTGTACATTTTAAGACAACAGGTGCATAACTGAAATGGGAATTTGTTTAAACAAAAACTGCAGATTATTGGATCATCCTGATGAAGTTCATCTTATAAAATTTTGAAAATAGTTGCTGAACTTTTGGTTAGTTTTGTTAATTTCGGCTCAGATTTATGAGATTCTCTTCAACTCTGTTACACGATGCGTGATGGTCAAATTAACTTCATGAATATCAATTTAAATTCATATTTCATATTTATCCAAAGAACTGTCAGGGACATTGGAAAGACAAAAGGAATAGTCAGGAAATTTGGTTTTATTTTGTGAAACTCTGGGAAATTTAGCATCGTTTGGTTTGCGCGAACGTAATTAAGGTGTACATGTACAGTTTGTACTGGAATAGCAAATTCAAGTCTTGAAATTAAATGAATGTCATGGAAAAGTCAGGAAAGTTAAAAACTTTAGTTTTTGGGGGCCCTGGTTACGTGTTCTGGTTTTTCCCATATTGTGTTATCGTGGATTTCAACTCGAGATTAGTTATAATCTCCGGACAAAGTTAACAATTAACTTCCAAATTACACCACCAGGTATCCCCCGCAATTGGATCGTAATGGCTGGGTGCGTTCATTTTGGGATATTTTTCTTTAATTGTAATTTCAAGTTTTGGGGGATAATGAGAAGGTAGGGGAACCTGGATGCTTTTACGTGCCGCTATGCTCAGTGTTACATGTGGTGATTAAGACGAACGTGGGGTGAAGCAATTAGATTGGGATTTTTTTTATCTCTATTTTTCTTTTATCAGTCTGAAAGTCACCAACATTTCAGGCGCAGTGCTAACCTCTATTATTATTGGCGTCGAAAATTGAGCCAAAGATTGGCTTAAGACTATGCAGGTCCAAAAAGGATTTTTTAATAATCGTGTAGCTCTCTTGGCTGAGACCGGATTTAATCATGGGTTAGACCCATAATGACCGGGTTGAGAGAACTCTCCGAGAAATGGTATCACTGTAATTTGCATTTTATCGGCTGGATTAGAGAAATAAGTAATTACAAATGCAGGGAGGCTTTATTTTTCTAAACAAAACTGCGGCCTTTTTAGTCGTACCCCTCATCTTCACCTTTCAATTTGGAATTTTTAGGTTTTTTTTACTCCCATAGATGCTCTGTAATTGTCTCCTTTCTCCTCCCCCCCCCATACTTTACCCCCATTTATTATTATTTGGTTTAAGTTTTCTTTTATCACCAAACTTCGGGGCACGCAGCAATTATGTACCTGCAAATTTGAGGGTGTCATCTTGAGCCTCGACCTTGTCATTGACAATGACGCCCCAGTCAACGCCATCTAGTGGCCGGTTCTGCGTTCTACCTTCAACGTTTGCCTTAGCAGTTGATCACGTTGTAATTAGCGAAAGTTCAGGGCAATTGTAGATGACGGTAAACATAATTTGTGCATTTTCCTTTTTTTGAGTTGACTTTGCGTTGTTGTTTTTAGTTTTCTTTTTTTAACTTTTGCTTTAGTCACTTAAAATTAAAATAAAATGAGTTTCGTAGAAATCAAATCGACATTTTGTAATTATGTTAACATTTTAACGATTTTTAGCATGCAGATTAACCACAAGAAATTCGACTTTATGCGAAACTTGATTGTTTAATTTGTGCAATCCATTAAAAGATTTCAGAAACTTTATTAAACCTGTCTTCTAAGTGCATTAAAAAAAAACTAAAAAAATTAGGGAAAACAGCAATTGCTGTTTTGTTTTTTCCAACAACTTAAAATGCTTTTCTCCTTACACCCTGATATTCTTTGAAGTATTCCTATATTTATTTGTCCAGATATTGTTATATAATTAAAATTAAATCTATATGGGGGACCTATTTATGATTTTATAAAAGAATTTAATATCCAGTTGATTTTTACAATTACAAATCAGTACTATTCTCGTTGTGACTAACGTCTAATTTTTAAAACCGATTAATGGATACCTATCAGTGTTAAACTACCATCTGCTAAAAATCGTTAGTCATTTCAATTGCCTGGAAATCATTGGTTTTCACATTGCCAAGCCCTGTAGATACTGTATGTCAGCTGTTGTTTTTAATAATTATTCTAATCAAGTCGGAAAAATGTTTCGAATGCTAAAACGAATAGGAGAATTATTGGCGTCTCACTATCATTTTTTCCCCAACCATTTCTGAGTATTTATTTTCGAAAGTATGGTAATAATGAGATTTGCTCAAAGGGTTTGCCATAATTACTTTTTAAACGCGTTTTTGAAAACCTGACAAGAATTGTGTGGCTATCAAATCGGCCAAGCTGCTTTGAACTATGTCGGCCTGAGCAATTAATCAAATGCGTTGATGGTTTGAAAGTTTGGCGAAAAATCGAGCAATTTGCTTCAAAATTCGGATATCTCAATGGTTTTAATTATGGTCAAACAATTATTTCTGCCGTTTTTGCATTTCTTCCCCAGGTTACGAAAACGGCTTTTTGAGAATTT
Organism: Rossiulus vilnensis; assembly: GCA_034700785.1. NCBI lineage: Eukaryota > Metazoa > Arthropoda > Diplopoda > Julida > Julidae > Rossiulus > Rossiulus vilnensis. The sequence continues at coordinate 18,348 of JAQIXS010000799.1, read as the reverse complement.
CCAATTAATTATACTACTCGTATAATTGGCGATGAAAATTCTCTCTCAATAACAAACAGTCAAATTATATTAAGTTAATTATAAGTTGCAACTCTTTGAGCGGTTTTATTTAAGCTCCAAAAAAAGCGATTTCTCCTTTTTTGTGCATATATCTGACACTTGGGATGGGCCGTTTTTTGGGGGTTTCAAAAGGCAAATTAAATGTTGTCAAAAATGTAAAAAAGTTGATGTTAAAATTTCGAGATATTAAAATACAGCTCGATTTTAACCTTCGGTGTTTGCGGTAAATGAACTCGTTGATATTAAAGGATGCATTGGGGGCAAAAAAACCCACCTCCACCCAATTTTGCTTCTTTTAATGTAATATTACCCAAACTCAAATTTAATAATTAAACCGCTTTGCATTCGCTCCTGCTGCGCGCTGATCAATTTGATAATTCATTAACAGCGTCTTTATTAAAATAAGAAAATTTAATTATGACCATCACATAAATTACAGGTTTCCGAATTCCTTCGTTAGGGTTTGATTAATCAGTCAATTTAATTAACCGGCCGCTTTTTTATATTTTCTTCTCCTGCTGAGTTGATGAATTAACCGCTATATTTAGCAGGGTGCTGGAGCAATTTACGAGACACTTGAAATTCAATTTCGTAGCAGTGCTTAATATATAGGTTGGCGGGGTGGTTCGCAAAGGTGCCAAAACTTTTCCATCGTTTGTAATTAACCGCTGTGAATGCGATCGGGGTTTGGCAGGTGGTCGATGAAGGGTGTTGGACGCCAGCTGATGATGCAAAATGAAACAATTTTAACTTAGTTTTCTGGCTGATATCTTTTAAAACAGTTTTCTAAAAGTATTTTCAATTGGCTAAGCAACCTAATACCTGTTGTATTTAACCAATTCAAAGCTTGAAAGTATGTTCTTGACCGAATTAACCGAAATAAACCGAATGAAGATTGCGAATGTGCTTTTCTTATTGTTGAACTGTTTGAAATGGAATTAAAACTTTTTCGAAGTTTATGTAATTCCATATATCGTTACAATGAAATGTTTATCTTAGTGTTTTTTTCCGAATTAAGTCTAACAAATTAAGATTTCGATTTCATCATTAAACAATTCACTAAAAGTAGTTTGCCGAATACATGACTCGATGTTTTTTAACCAATTTGAAATTTAAAATTTTATTCTTATGATAATAAAAAAAAACATGGTCTTATTTTGTATTTTTAGTTATTTTTCCGATGATAAGTTAATGAAAACTTAAAAGCACTGGGTGAATTATATTTATTTGATTTTAGTTGCATATTTTTTGCGGATTCAAACAAACATCTCCCTGGGCCTATTGTTAGATTCTTTAAAATAGAATTACGTTTGTTTTTGTTCAAAAATTCCATGTAAATCCGTATAATGTTAGAAACGCATAATAAAAATTCTTTAAGCACTGGGTAAATCGTGTTTATCTCAAGTTTTTCGTTGTTGTGAATTTTAAACGTTCTGTAAGTTTAATTTTTTTTTTAAAAAATGGATTTAATTTTTTTTTCTAAATTACTAGGTAAATCCATACGAATCTTGAAAAAATCAATCCTGGAATGCAAACCGAAATCATCCTGTGTCTCCTATTAAAATATGCCAGTATTAGTAGTTACTTATTTCGGAAATAAAATTTAAATTTCAAGTACCTTTATTTCAAGCAAACTTCTCGAGGCAACAGTTTCTCGGACGATTACTTTTTAAAAATTTCGTATGAGTTATAAACGAAATTGATGTGACGTTTAAGACTAAGAATAGTAATTTTAACTTTTTGTGGTTTCGACTAATAGTTTAAATAAAGCCATGATTGTCTGACTAAAATTATCAATGTCGTTTTTCTGCCTCTATCCCGTTCCTATAAACGCTGTTTTCATTTATTTTTTAACTCTCTCGAGGGCTGCCAAAGTCGATATTTATTGAACTACTTAATTGCCAGTGCTGTATCACCGCTCTAGCAGGTCTTAATTTATGAATTTGCTGGCTTTATATCCCTATCGCGTGTCAATTAAGGCCAACCGCAAATGTTGGCAATAATTAATTAACGTTGAATGGGTTAATGAGCTGAGGATGGAAAGCGTCTTAATGAATTAAGCGCCAGAAATTTGCAAAAGTGACGATAAAATCCTTTGGGGATGCGCATATCTCTCATTAATAAATATGCAAATGTTGCATTTGGTGTTTTAATTCCGGTGGCCCTTTGACAATCGTCAGTCGTTTCTGCTTTGGCAGACTCGCATTAATTATACAGGCTTCAAAAATCGCATTTCGTGTTTTATGCGAAATTTCTCCAGGGACCTGTTTTTGTCTCTGGAAAAAAAGGCACTTAGTGTCTGCCACCATCTAATGTTTTATCTCGGTTTAATTGCGTTTTTTACACCCGTAATTCGGGTCTCGCCGCTTAATTTTAGCCGCGTATAATACTTTGATTTCAAATGAAGATTTCCTCGAACATAACTTAGTTAATTAGAACTTGCCATCTTCATTTCCCAGAAGAAAAATTAATTACGGCTTTTTCAATTGGAGAAAAAACTCCAAATTACGCAGCTAGTGAACATAGAAGAAAATTTTTATTATGTTAAGAAAAGGAAAGTAAAATACTATTGTGGGCCCGAAGTTGGCACGGGAAGAGGATTCACCCTTTTGTTCATGAATTTGCGAATTGTGCACTCTCCTAATGTTTGGGTCGAAATTTAGGGTAATATTTTTATCATGGATGAACCTGTTGACTAACATTGAAGTATAAAATCTTTAATATTCAGTTGTAATTTCGGCGTTGATTTAGACATTTATTTCCCGTGTGTTTGATATTTTCTTGTTGTCCTCTTAACATGTTTTTCACAGGAAATCCTAGATTTTTAACTAATTGGGGAATCAAGGAAGGCCAGAGAACTTTTGAAAATGAGCGAATCATAAAGGAAATCCATAATTGACTTTTAATATTTCGAAATTTTTCTCCTACAGCGTTCATTCAATTCACGGTATTAGCAAAAATTAAACATTTTTTTCCCAAAGTTCATGACATTTTTGAAACGTTTCACAACATATTTCTCTGCATAGCTTATTTTTGTTAACTTTCGCTTTGTCGATGTGTCTGACACCTGTTGCGAAGGCATGCGCTTCACTTCCTTGGCTTTGCTAGAGGGAACATTCTGTGACTAGTATTAAATGGTGCTATGTTGAAATGTATGGGATGCATGTTTCCACATGCTGTTAATGGTGAAGATTCACATTAGATGCACACATTGGTGTTGATCCCTGCAGATGTATTCCTTGTGAACAAGGTTAGCCCTCTTCCCTCATCAGGATTTCGCCGAACGGTACTGCAATACACGAGCATTTCTGCAATATTAAGCCGTGATATTGACATTCAGTAATCGATGTCTTCATTCGACTTCAAGGGCTACTGCTTTTTCAGCTGAAAGCGATGAGGTCTGACATTGTCACCTCGATGTTGGCTTAGTGCATCTCGGAGCTGCTCGGTCGAAAGGAAACGTTAGGACTTAAAAATTAAGCAGGCCGAGGACTGCGAAAACAGGAGAAACGAAACAAAAGCGATGAAATTATTGGGAAATCTGATTTGTGAAAATACTGTAGAAGGAAATTCATCGAAAAGAAGACGTGAATTAGGTGTATTACGCATTCATTACAGACACTCACTTATTTATCCGTCACTATTTTGTTAGGACTGGAATTGCAGGGTTCATGCGCACATGAAAAGCCATGGATAGTTCAGGGAAGGGACAGATGACCAGGGATAATTGTTTTTCCTCGAAAATCAGGGAAGTCCCTAATTAATATGCGCTGAATCTTGAGTGGCACTTACAATGGGAGGTGCTTCAAGTACATGTACTAAGGAATTGCTTGTAAATGTTTTCGTTTATTTAAATGACAAAAATGCCATTGTCCAGAAATTACTAGGTCTGCCACAAAACATGAAACGTATTACCTTTGTTTTAGCTACATAGTTTATTTTCAAGATATGAGGGAAATTTACTGGAATTGGTCAAGGAAAGTCAGGGAAATAATTTCGTGAATTTGTCAACACAAACCCTGACTGCTATATACGTTATAGGTTGTCTATTTGTTCATAGTTTTATTATCCTTCATTAATGTTACAAAATCATTTACATAAAAACGAATTTGTTTCGTTGTACACTGCCTTTCTGGGCAAGTGGATTCTAGTCCGAAAGTCGATGAATATCCTTCAGAATTAAACGCTTGAAATTGGTTTAGTAATGATTCCACTGAAAATATGTAATCCGACCTCGATAAGTGCAAGCGAAATGTAATTCGTGCAATTCTTAATCACAGCCTTTGAGACAAAACGAAATACTTTCAACCTATTCCCTAACTGCTATGCTAACCAATCAAAGTCAAGTTTCGACTGTTAATTCCGGTCATCCCGGAGCTCCCCTGGTGCCAGGTTGCGAAAACACTGATATTATTAGGGAAAAGTTGATGCTCGCACGCGATCATTTTTCTCGGGTCAACATTAATTTGCTAACTTCTCAATGTTAAACATATGTGAGTTGTCATAACGATAATAATTTGGGGAAATGGACTGTGTAATAATCTCAACTCATAGACAAACCTATGCTTTACTTGGCACGAGAAACCCCCACTTAGGGCTATATCTTCAGAAATACTCAAGACTTACCTTAAGTCAAACACTTTTAAAGTGCATATTTTTTACCAGCATTTTTGATTATTCTTAATATTACTTTACTTCTGTAGTAAACGCCGTAGTTTGATGTTGTCGTAAATTAACACATTCATATGGACGTTCTGCATACATTGTTCCATTTTCAGGCTAGTGATAAGAAATGTGCTGATCAATTTTTTATTTCAATTCGTGTGCCTCAAAAAATTAGCTGTTATTGTGTGTGTGTTAATGGCTTTGTTGAATGTACTTTGTCGGTTTTAAGATTGTAAGGGAAATGATTTTGTAAGTTTTAGTTTCATGAACGTATGTTTAGGCTAAATTTGTTTTAGAACTTGATGTTCCGTCCTGTTGTGAGGCTAGGGTTCAGCTGGTTTTTTGGGCGTCAAACTCGGCAAGGTCAGTTCCTGGCACTTACCTTTCGATAAGTGCGGAGGAAATGTTAAAACCAGGTGGTTTTCGTTTCGGAATCACCAAAATGGTAACGTCATTTTTCCGAGTTTTGTACGTGTAATTTGGCAATCGTGCACGGCTATGGGGTGCGATTTTTGTAAACATTCGGAAACCGTTTGAGAATGGGTAATTGTCTCTGGGATTGTTTGGGTAGCGTTTTTACCCCCAAATTGCAACATGGGAATCTGCGTTTAGCCATAGTGTACTTGCCTGACCAATTGATGCCTTGCCCCCCTCAACGGGGGGAGGAGACTGTATTAAAGAGCGGTGAACTGACCCACACATGGGGCTGAAAACGTATCAAATTATAGGTATTGCAATCGAATTTGTGTTTGGCTTTAGGCCGAATTTTCTATCTGTTTATTACTGCGCCAAAGTTGACTGTGATTGCGAAACCTGGCTTATTAAATGGCGAAAATTGCAGTGATTACAGTTAAAAAAAGTATTTAAAGTGGGTGGAAGCTTTTTTTTTTGTAGTTGTTGTTGTTGATCATCGTTTCATTGGAGACAGCCAGTTCTTGTAACTGGTATTATAATTATGCCTTCTCTCAAATTCATCTAGGAAATTTTTAGGAATTTTAAAAGCGGGTCCTTAATAAACGTTAATAACGAGTTTTTCCTCGTCCATTGGCGAAAATACTAACGCTTTTATAGGAAAATGCGGTAACGTCTCATTACTTTTTTTAAAAAAATAATAGCGCCATCTGCCGCCGCTTAACTGGTGCCAGACAAACGTTTAAACGGTGCTTATGATCTCGTTTTTTTTGTCCTTAATTTGTCACTAATAGTTGCCTGCGAATGCCGATGGGTGGCGCCAGTTTAAATTGAGCCTATCGCCGGTTGACCTATTACAAAATTCTTTATTTGCCGTTTTAATTTTCATAAATGTTTATCGTAGGTCAATTATACCTGTATCATTACAACAATACTTTTAAGCTAAATACAATTTAGAAACGTTTATCTGCAACTGATATTCCATGTAAACATATTGTAAGATTTGATGTTTCAAATGCATAGTGATTTAAAAGTATTTTGAAAAAGATGAGCTTGTACAATATTGTGTGCACTTGCATTGGAAGTCGTAGAAAAGACATTAAATAAAGTTTAAATCGTGGAAAAGTGACATCATGTACATGAAATTATCTGTATTTGATTGACTTTGGGTAATTACTAGTTATCTGTCCTTAGATGCTATTTTAAGCCGTGCACCTGTAGTTATCTTTTGGAATCAAAGGGCAACTAATTTTTACTTTAAAAAAATAAAAAATGCCCTTAAACATTTTTACAGCATTTATAGCAATAAACAATTTCCCTTTCATTTGCTTATGTCATATTTTTACGTTCTTAGTGCTCAGGGAGGTCCGGGAAAATTGTACGAGAAACTGGAAAAGTCAGGGATGTTAAACGTTTTTCTGAGAAATTTGTAAAATGATGGACATCTCATCATATCACATTTCCGTTTTGTTTTCCACCGTTAATAATTTTTGTTAAATTTCTTTTGAAAGCAAATGTTCAGATAGATTATTCTAAAACATGTTGGCCTGCAGTGTAAATGCATGCACCATTTACAATTTTTACACTCGTTAAGTTATAAATAAAATTTTATTCGCTGATAGATTTCAATAATATTATATACATCAGTGCTGAAATTTACTGACTATGCTAAAGCACTCAAGCCTTTGGCTTCATTGTCCGTACACTTACTAGACCGCAGTGATTTTTTTCTCAACTGTTTATGGTCTGGATCTACCCTATAATTTATGAAATTAGAAAGTGAACTTTGATGATGATTATATAAAGAAACATGCTGTTTTTAATAGAGCGTACAAAAAACTTAAATGGTTTAAGGAATTAAAATTCCCCATTTGATATAATAATAAGTGTCGAGCCTACATGGCTGGAATTTAATAACTGGTGGATATATGGGCTTGAAAGCTGTGCTATTATAATTATTGGTTTAAAGTATTACGATCTGGATGCTCCAGGCAGGGTGATGGCTTTAAAATTACATTTTTTTGTTGTCTTCAGTCTTTTGGCGTGGGATATTAACTCGTGAAATATTTAACATTGCAGATTAATTGGCTGCAATCATATCTTCTAATAACTATTCATGTTATGCAGGTTTTAAAGCTTTGTTCGCATTTAGCTCGCTAACCTTGAAGACCTCTTCACCTAATCTAACTTGTACATCAATTTCCAAGAATTCAAATAATGTTGATATAGCTTTGATTTTTCTAAAAGGGTTAAATAACCTTTTTGGGCTAATTATGGGCCAAATCGCGGTAAGACTGTCATTTTCTGTTTTGTGTAATACTCCATTGTGAAAGATTACTCGAAATATTATTTATGGCAGTCTTAAAAATGTGATAATTTCAAGTTTGTGTATGGAGATTGTTTATAATAGGCCTACTGCTCAAAAGATGGCATATCTTGTCACATTTACACCGTGATGCGTGTGATAGCACACGTTCAGCTTATGAAATCATAAATGAAAGTATCGGTAATTGATAATTTTGTATCCATGTCGGATAAACGTTTTTGCTAAAGGAATGGGATTTTTTCCCCCAAAAACCTCGAAAACCCAGGGAAAATTGAGTAAAAATAATCTTATTGCCCATTATGTATACGCTTAAAATAAGTTTCTTTGTTATTATAATCTTAATGGCAACTAATGTTTAAAACCAATTCAAAATAAACTTGTTCTTTAATTTGACAACACTGCTTTGAATTGTTTTAAACGGTGCCAATCCCAGAGCATTAAAACTGTTGTTAAAGTCTTTGACAAGGTGTTGGTAAACCTGGAATTGTCAGGGAAGTAGGAATAACTTGGAAGGCTCAAGAAAATTTCTAGTTTTAATGCAAATGTCAAGGACTTCATTTGCTGTTTTAAGAGCAAACACTCAATACAAAGAGCAATAGACAGTTGAGATAATAATTCGAATTCTTTCTTACGAAAACTCTAAAGTAGAGAGTGCATTTTCAGTTAACATATGTGCTTGTTGATAACTTTCAATTCAACTCAGTACCCTATTGTTAGCAAGGATATGCAGTGGAAGCAATTCAAAACGAGATATCTGATTTAGGCTACAAAAGAGCACTTACATTTTCAACTTTTTTGAATACTAAATAAAAAGATCATTGGTGAAAAAAAAAGAAAATATCATGGCAAACTGTTTCCATTTTATTCTGCAAATATTATTGAGCGTGATTACAAAGTACTGCGGGCAGGAGAAATGCTCTTGACTCACCCTGTACAGCGCATGTCATCGCTTCCTGTCGTTTTGTGACTAATAATTTCCCATTGATTTCACTCAACTATTAAGCTGGTGTCTCGTCCTATTTTTTTTTTTTTTTTGTTTCATTTTGAGTTATCTGGGCTTAAATACGTGACACGAGTTGATCGCCGGTTGCACGAAATTAAACAGCGGAATTGATTTTTGCTTGACTCTGGCTCCTATTCAGATCAACTCATTAACGAGTCTTTACATGCAGATTGTTGTATAGGTTATGCCATTGTTTGGTGGGCGTCATAATTGATGATAGGCCATGATGGGGGTGGCAAATGAGGAGGGGGGAGTGGACGGGGTATGTATCGAACAATGCGCGGACACCCTGCCAAGGCGTCCATTGTTGTTCTACTCGATGAGACAATGAAGCCAGGCCCAAATATTGTCGGATTTTAATAATTAACGCGCTTTTTGGCAGGAATTTTCGGATGTGTGTGCCATTTTTGTCAGCTTTTCTCCTGATGGTAATGCGATGCTCGTTGTCCCGGGGAGCTGGCTGGGGTCTGTGGGACTTGGCCACGACTGCGAGCTCATAAAGTGTAATGATAAATGAGGTATGCTCGGGTTGGAGTCATTTATCATAGAAAGGTGCCACTCTCTGATTAATAACACTCAATTATTAAGCGCATATTCATCAATTAAGGATGCAATCCCGCTGCTGCGCGTCACCCAGTTTCTCCTCGATTCAGCAAAAAGCTCGATGGATATTGGGTTTGGATAACCCGAAAAGCCTTTGCAGGTTCACTCATTAGGTTGTGTTTTTTATACATTTATTCTGTCGACTGAGCTGGCTTGCCGATTTTTATCTCTCACCCGTTGGCCCAGGGATCAAAGGAAAATGCAGAAATGTTTTCGAAGATCGAAATTCAGTGATCTGAGGGGGATTAAAATTGTCACAAATGAGGTGAATTTTTCTAATGGTTATATTTTATATACACGTAAACTAGGGTTTCTTGAGGTTTTTTAAAATCTTTTGATATTCATAAATGAAATCTGGGACATTAGTCAAAGAAAAGTTTAGTTACCATATTCATATTTTTTCTTAGATAATTGGTTCAAATCAACTAAAGCTACATTCGCAAAAATGTTCAAAGCGTATATGTCTAGCGAGGGTACTGCAAATGATTTTTTTTTCTAAATGGTTCATTGATTTTCGGGAATTATCTGTGGCTGTGTTAGTAAAGGTTTTAGAAATTAAAAGCTGGATTAATGAAAAAAAAAAACGGCTGAGTAAATGAAGACAGATGATCTTCTCCTGTTTCTGTAAATGCCAGTGATGTAATGTCCGAGATGTCACCTTGTTGCTATCTAACTATGCAAATGCTTTATTTGCAATGCATAATTTCACGCAAATAAAGTGTTAATAACTTTGTGATGTTTGTGGTGGAGAGGGATATGCAAATAGCGTTAAGTGCTTTTGTCTTTCGATGTTGAAAGCACAAAGGGAATTCGCTTATTAACTGAACGGTGATTGAATTGAAACTTCCCTTGGCAAATGAATCGCTGAAAGTCTTTTGTCATGGTTGCTAGACATCTGCGAGCCTGGCAGAAAATATCCCATCACTTATATCCATTGTAGAAATTTCGCTAAGCTGCTTTTGTCAATGACATCACGAATTGATTTTTTTTAAATATTTTTGTGGCGTGAATTCTACTATTTTTTTTGGTTTTACTGTATTTCCAAGAAACAATTGTATAAATATTCTGAACAAAACACCTGTTAATTGTCAACATTTAGAGTGCAATGCTTTTCTTAAAAATTCATGCGTCAACATTTATTTTTGTTCATGCATCTTAATGAATTTAGCTCTGGCAGAACTCCCATTTTCGGTCAAATTGAAATTTCAAAATCGCGCATTGCTACTGTAAATATGAGGTGTTAGTGTTTGTGTGTCATTGTTGAATGCACTTCATTTGCATATATTGTAAGCATATTTTCCATAGAATTACCAAACATTAGTTTCCTGTGAAAATATTATATATGTCAAGAGGGTCCCTCAACGGTCCTTATGGATCACCCACTATTTATATGGAGTTTATTAAATGTTTACTTGTTCAAGGCTATCTTAAAATTTCGTTAGAAATGAGGTGTTAAACCTTGTTTATAGAGGAAAAAGATGAATTTAATTTTACAAACATGCCGCAAATTGATTCTCCATGTATCTTAAAAAGCTTAAGAATGCAATTTTTCACAAAGGAGAGGCTTGCTTTAGCTTTTTTAAGTTTAAAATTCAGGATAGTTCCAGTCACTTAATCGGCTTTTTGCTATTAAACTGGGATGATGAGATAAGTATGGACAGTCCATTCGGCTAATGCATCTGGAAATTAATCCTCTTATTTTCCACTTATTCCTTTAAAATACGTGTGGGGATTTTTTATTAATTGGCATTTGCAACATGACAACCTCGTTTATACAGTGCTGTGAAACGAAACGCAACGTAATGGGAAATATTAACTTTTAATGGATGTGCTTCTTGGGATTATACTGCCACCACAGCTAAACATTAAGAAATCCATGTGTTTTAATTCTACACGTACTCTTTATGCTGTGCAATAGTTGTTTCAACTATTGCATTAATTTATCTTCCAAAGTTGTTTATGCTCAAACCTGTTTATTTAAAATTACCGATCTGATTAAGTTTGATATTATCACTTAAAATGCGTTAAAGCATTAATTTGAAGTACTGGCTTCGTACCCACCTGGAAAGTCAGGGAAATCCTTTAAGAATGTGAACTGGATTTTTAGCGATATGTAAAATCAAAGGTGCTTTAAGTACTAATGGTTCAGGGAATGTTTGTGAAATCATTTAAGAATGTATTTAATGTTGAGTGACACTGCGAACAGAAGGTAGAGGTACTCTTAAGGAATTGTTTATAAATATATTTTTATTCAATTTACTTATTAAAATGCAATTGCCTGAAGATAACTAGAGCCGCAAAAAGTTTTATTAGTAAATATGCATTTTGATAGTTTTGCTACAGTTTGTTTTGAAAAAGCCAGGGAAATGATTTTGTAAATTCTTAAGTTATTGGTAAGTTGTGACTTCAGTACTATAAACACTCATGCACAATCCTTTACACCGTTTTTGTGACAATGGCTAATATAACTAGTTTGCCACTGACCATCACCGATTTTTGGGAGGATAATAACATTGATAGGTTTCTGGCGAATTAATGGTTGTGCTTTAATGTGCCCGAAGACAGGGTTTGGGCGGATGTGATTCCAACTTTCTAAGCATTCTTATTAAAACGTTGCATTGTTGCGGTAATGGGGAAAAATGGGTGAACATGGCAGAGCTGGAGGGGGGTAGGAGCAGCCCTCATTTCTTCCAATGTGAATGCATATAAAGCATAAAAAAGCACGTTTCTCCCCACACTATTTCGTGAAAAAATTCGCACCTGTTTTGCCGCTAAATATGTTAGGGATTATGACAGTGGCGTTCATTTGTCACGGAGTAGTGACAGCACGGTTGACAGTGTTGCCTCTCGCCCATCGCCCAAATCCCCATCCTATTGATAGAGCGCAACTAGGCGGCATCATTAGCATGGGCTCATTAACTTTTTTTCACATTTGCACAAAAAAAGAAAAACCCCGAGCAAATCTAAATAGAAAGTGTGTGGCAAGCACCGAAAGCCTGTCTTACGGTGTGGGAGGCACGTTTAGAAGATAGATACACAAAAAAAGTGTCACCCCTTAATGCCTTCGCATTTTCTGTTTGTATTGATTGAAAAGGGAAGAAATTGCCATCAAGCGGTTTAAGAAATAAAAATACAAGGTCCTCTGTTTTCATTTTTTATCTTCGTGTCTAGTTTTTAATCACGTTGAAATCGTTTCATCTCCATAGTTTTGCTCTTAACGGGCTTCATTTATTTACTCCCATGAAAATTAATGCTCTGAAAAATGAAATGTCCTTACTTTTTCTTCGAGGAATAATCTTTTTTCCTTCCCCCGTTTGCTCTAATCTGTTTATTTAAAAAAATAATGCTGCTGCATTTAACAGATGGTTTAAATAAGACTTAGTTGATTTATTTTCTTTAAGCTCTTACGGTTTTTTTGCTGCTTTTTATAGGCTTTATACTCTTATTATTCACCGTATTTTTTTCCTCTGGCTTAACATGTTCTTTTGGTTATGTTTTCTATCGAAACTTCTTATTGAGCAATGAGACTAATTCCCATTGTCCCCAAAACTTTTTCGCCCACTAATTTGTTAATTAAACACAAGTTTATGAATCACAATGTGATGATGATTTGTATTAAATATTTTCGTTTTGGCAGATGACTTTTTTCTGTGGGAAACTTTGTGGAAAGGTGGCACATTTTTATTATTTATTGTTTAAGTATTTTGAGCGCTATCAAAATAATTACCAGGTCTTGTTTGAATTTCTTTGAGTGATATTTGAGAAATGTTTCATTTCGCAATTTGTTCATACAAACCAGTTTAGGAGCTAGAATTACAAAGTACGTGCACACTTGGAAAGTCATGAATAGTCAGAGATAGTCAGGGAAAATTCGATTTTTGCTCAAAAATCAAGGAAAGTCCGGGAGATTTCTTATGAATATGCATTTCATTTTGAGTGCCACTTCCAATATAAAGTGCTTTGATTACTAAGGAAGTGTTAATATGGTTTTTTATTTATATATAAAAAAGTTTGTTATTTATAAATATTTCCTTTGATGATTTTGCTGCAGAAGTTGTTTTCTGAAATTCAGGGAAGTTACTGCCATTTTCGTTCTTTGCACTTTATTCGAGAATACTGCTCGCATTAATACGTTCGCTTATTAGCTATTTTTTTAAATGTTAATATCTGGGTAGAGTTCTGATATATTAAAATTAATTTGTGGGCGTTCTTGACAGCATTATTTTTAAAACGTATTTGTGATATTTTGGCTGAAAAAATACCAATAGGTTTCACAATTTCTGCGCAATTTTTCGAAATTTCGTAATTGTTTGTTTGGCCGAAATGCCATGCGCTGAATTTTGAATAATAAGACATCGCAATTTTAAATGGAAACATGCTCAAGGCTTTCTGGCGAAAAACGCGTGGGTTGTTTTTTAATCATGTAATGGACTCAGTACGCCCTTATTATGAAAGAATTAAAAATCAACTTAATTTACTCTTTTGATAAGACGAGAATAAGAAGCCTACTAAAGTCAAAACTAATTTTGTCCTTGACAAGCATTGCATGATTTGAAGTGTTATTATGCCTTGACCCCCATCATCATTGTTTCGTGGTTCTGTCATTATTTTTCTCTTTATTTCTCTTCGCAGCCTCTATTATGCCACAAAAGAAGGAATTATTTCGACGAATAATTATATGGGTCGATTTTTTAACGGGATGAGTTGCGAGCAAATAATGGGCTTATAGACAAGAGAAAATGGTTATTTGAAATGAAATTTATACGACTGCATTATGGAGCATGTCATGCGTTTGTTTGGGGCTGACAAATGTCATCCTGGATTTTAATTTCACGTTCGCCCTGGACACAGCTTTGAATTATGACAGTGATTTTCTGGTAATTAGAGAAGATGAACGGCGTTAATAGTTGACCGCACTGTACATAATTGTTTGTTCTCGCATTTCTCGGGGGTCATTTTTATTACCATTCCAATACAATGTTAGACAATGGAGAGATGTGTGTAGATAATGTGATTTAACAAACTGCATTAGATCGTCTTTTATTCGGCTTTTGGACACCAACCAAGAAGGCCTATACCTATTTAAGCAAAAAGAAAGTTAATAGGCTCGGTTATTATTAGTAGTCTACGATGCCAATAAATATGCCAAATGATGGACTTAATTATGGTGCCATTCATGAAACCATGATGAAATGTTTCAGGCATTAATGCAAATACAAATGGCGAATTAAGGCGATGAAAGCAACCTTAGTAGTCTGTCCGGAATTTGTACTGCTTTTTGTTCGATTACCATCGTCGAAATAGTTTTGTTTAAAAGATGAATTGATAATTCAGGGTTCCCCCAGACCTGGAAAACATGAAAAACCTAGAATTTCTAGGGAAATTGGGATGACATGGAATAGTCGGAGAAAAGTCAGGGAAATTTAACATATTAGACTTAACATAAGCTTACATGTGTCTACTGGCATAAGAATTCATGGGAAAGTAATACAATTTAATTCAGGTAATTGACACTGCGGAAAATAAATTTTAAGAAATTATTTGACTTTGATTAACTCAGTATTCGAATTTGCATTTAAGGAATTTCTTGTGATAATTTTCAGCAGTTCCTGGTTTCGAATTTTCGCGATTTTTTTGACATCTGAGTACATGTTGATTCTTAGGATTAAAAGGAAACTTTTTATGGTTGTTGAACCTGTATTTTTAATGGCTTTGAAGAATTTTAAAGTCACGGAAATGTTAAGGAAAATCATGAGATTTACTGTACCTAATCCAGTTGATACCACTGATAGCGCATGTATCAATTAACACCAAAACCAGGACTGTCCACATTCACTCAGTTCTGTAATTATAGAAATAAGGAACTCTCCATTTTAAATCGTGTAGTATTTTTTTGCATTTTCAGTTTTCAATAAAAATTATTTAAAATAACTTAAATTGAATAGATCAGGACCGTAGAAAAATTTATTTCTGAAATAACCCTGTAATTGTGATCTCCTTTAGGTGTCAGTGCATGCATGCCTCCAATAGGCGTCTGGTTTATGTAATAGTTTAACATAATTTAAGCAAGTTTAAGCAATCAGTTATTAGTATGATATCATGTTAATCAGTTTTAATCTGAAGTAATTATGTAATGGTTCGTGTTTCAATTGGTTTAAAAACAGCAGAAACGGAGATAACAGAATTTTGAAAACAAATTTCAATAGTAAATACGAAGATATTCATGTACGTGTAGCCGACAGTTATAAGTATATCTTATTTCACCATAAATATTAGTAATTTTCTCTATTAGTACCCTAGCCCAGTAAATAAGTTACCTCCCGTACCGTTGATTGGTGGCTTGGGGTACAATTTTTGCAGTAATAAGCTTCTTCCCCCAATCTTAATGCAGAGCGATTTTTATTATTTAAAAATGTGCGTGTATTTTTACACATTGTGTGGCTCGTTTTTCCATAGTACATGTAATTGGAAATGGATGAATGAAAATGCATTTCATGCCAGTTTTTTCTCATGCGTTTTTTGAAATGAAAAAAAATTCTGAATGGTCGATTAACTTCTGCGAAAGTTGAATGAATTTTTTCTTCCATAAAATATAATTGTGCAGAGTCCTTTGTCGAAATTTGAAACAAAGTTGTTTGTACCCAACTGCTTATAAAATTGGAGGCGTGGACTCGTGTCTGATTTTTCTCCCCCAAATAGTGATGATGTTCTTGGAAATTATTTCGGACGTAGAAAAACGTGTGAACAAGACGTAAAAAAGTGAAGCTGCCTTAAACTGTTAAGGCAAGACCATTGTAGTGTTTGAAAGAACGCTTTAAAAATATAAAAATATAAATGGGGGGAATCATGGAAACTGGCCGTTCCACTAAATGATTACGTTAATTTACCGAAAGCTATTAAAACAACGTACACCTCAATCAAACACGAAAAGGTATCCCAAATTGAAGCTGCTTTTAGCATTTTGCCAGACGAGATTTTGTTGAAATGGCGAAAAAATGGAGCAAGAATTGAACCTAATTTCAGTGCTCTGCCCACCGTCGTATGTGGATGTTCCGTGACGAAATGAATGCAAAACTAATTACAATGAAAGGGAACAAATATTCATATGCTTCGAGCGAATTGGAAAAAAAAATATCCATTTTTTTGTCTGTATTTTTATTAGATTTTTTGTCGGCATTCTGTTCGTCATTGAACAAGTTCTGGGAAAGAGGGAAACTTATTTTAATGGTCTTCTTGTGCAATACGATTAGCTACAATCGATCTAACATGAATAAAAATATATGCGAAAATTTCTTTTATTTTCATTCGTTGAGAAAAAAAATACGTTAAAACTCAATTTAAAAACATTAATGTGCTATTTTATGCCATTGTGTTTAGTTTGTTCTTGTCTTTTGCTCATTGTTTTACTGCAGTTATCAGTGGTATTTGCATGATGCCTACAGGTCGTTAGTTTTTGAAGTCAATCAGTGAACAGTAGGGTGTTTTTTGGTTTTGTTTAATGATTTTGAAATGTACTGTGCACTTAATCCTCTTCCAAACAAGAGTACATACAGAACCTGGGAAAGTCAGGGGAATTTTAAATTTTTCATCTAAATCAAGAGGATTACATATCTTTGTCTGAATCTGTTAACTAATTTTAAGATAAAATCCATAATTTATAATTTATTTTCGAGTTTTTTATGCATATGGCCTTCCATTGATTGTTTTCCTGCAACGTTACAATAATATAATGTATTTGATATTCCCCAGCCAAGTTTCTTAGTAAATATTATGAAAGTCAGATTTCATTGGACTAAAATTGAGGGAGCTCTGTTAAAAAAGAGTGCCCTGCTATGCTACCGACTAAGAAAACTGAAATTTAAATGAAAAAAATCTTGTATTTTAAAGTTTTCTTAAAAACCGATTACAGAAATGTGTTCTTGAATTGCTAACTTTCTTTGTGTTGAATCATCGTGATACCGTATGCTAGACGTCAGTGCACTTTTTGCGTGCAGTTTAGTCCATGGCAAGTAATTGCTTTTACCTTCAATTGCCAAATCCACCTTGAAATACGTTTTGGGGATAATGCACGATTAAAATGTTCCTGCAAAAAGTGAGTTTGACCAGAGGGGCAGTCCCAAAGCTGTTTCAGATACGGTAAAGGGTGTTGAGGATTTTTTTTCCATCAGAAGCAGTTGTTGTAGTCTACATTAATTTCGTCTTGTTTTCTTGTCATTGGCCTCCGTCTAGGGTTTTAAAGTGCGATTTGCACGCCACTCTATCGGCCTCTTGGTAAGCTCCACGCCAAATTAACTCTCATTGTGTGAGCCTGCTTTGCATGGTTGACTCCCCACGCAATGCATTCAGACATGGAGTATAATCTCTTCTTAAAAAAAGAAAAACACTTTTCAATCTATTTCTTCTTTCGTTAATTTCCGATTGGCCCCCATTTTTTTGCAGCCATTTCAGACGTCTGTGTTTTCACTTTGCCTTCTTTCTAAACTCACTTGAAAATCTTCGCGGATTTCTTCCTAAATTCATTGTTAATGTCAACCTGGGCGCTTAGTCAGACCTAAGTTCGTAAATGCAGTGTTGAAACACAAAATCACACCTGCTTTAAATAAAACATACATGTACTATCTCCGTAAATGGTTTTTTGTTGTTTTGCTTTTGAGCAATAATTCACTGTCAGCGTATTTTGTTGAAAATGCTAAGGAAAACGTTGAGTTTTGGTTTTGGAACTTTCATAGGTAGTTATTGTTCTGTAAGCATGGTAACATTTTGCTCAGTTTTCTAGACAGAGCTGATCGTTTCAACTCGAAAATATTGCTCATGTTGAAAGACTACAGATGCCCAACTATTGTCTTTAGTTTTTTAATTAATAACCTGAAATTTACATAAAATATATGGGCATAATAGCTAAACGTATATGCATCAGGTAATTTAATTATATGGAAATATTTCGAGGTTCCTTGTCAGGGGAGTCGGCACACCCTGGAAAAGTCAAGAAATTTGAAATTTTCATGCAAATGCCACCAGGGAAGTGCTCATTAGCTTGTTTAGCGATGACTTCATTTTACTGACACTCAAAACAAAGAGCTATGGACAATTTCGTGAAGTTAATTATAGTTTTTTTCTATGGAAATGCCCAAGTTAAGAGGGAATATTCAATCAAAAATGGGCTTGTTGCCTAGGAGAAAAGATCAGTATAAGATGCCCTACTTATAAGGTCTATACCTATATCACTATATAAGGATTTTGTTAGACTGACATCAGTATAGTAGTAGTAGTTAAATACACT